>VSMD01116125.1:0-32380 GCA_008750895.1 Mirza zaza | reverse complement strand
AATGGGCTCCACATCTACTTGCCATCAAATTGGTACTGACTGATTTAAACTTTGGTTTTCAAATGGTGGCAATGCTCACCAGAGATTCGGTGTGTGGGGGGGCACCCAACCTTAGGGATGAGATGAGCATTTTGGAGGGGGAGGGCATACCTCTAACCCTTCTTAGGGAGAGGCAAAGATATACAATGTAACCAAAATGTTAAAAAAAAAAAAAAAATTTAACAGGTGGTGGGCAGGCAGGGGTGGGGAGGAGGAAAGGGGTGTGTGCTTCCATAACGTGTATGATGTATACCACCAGGGGATTGGACATATCGGGGGGAGGGAGGGGGCAGGGGCAATGTTTGTAACCCTAACAATGTTTGTACTTCCATAATATGATGAAATAAAAGAAAAAAAAAATGTTTGTTCATCTATTTAGCTGCTATGTATTCCATTATATGGATAAATACAATCTTGATCAACATTAAAGTTGTTCTCAATATTTTTCTAAATAATGATACTTTAAGGAACATTTTCACCTATGTCCTTATGTTCATATGTGTGAATCTCTCTAGGACATATAGACATTCCCTGGCTTATGATGGTTTGACTTAGGATTTTCCAGCTCTACCTTGGTGCAGAAATTATATGCATTCAGTAGAAACCTACGTCCAATTGTTAATTTTGATCTTTTTCTGGGCTAAAGATAGGCTGTACAATAGACACTCTTGTCATACTGGACAGTGCAGTGAGCTGCAGCTCCCAGTTAGCCACATGTTCACGAGGGTGAACAACTGGTATTCTGTAGTATACTGTGTTGCCAGGTGATTTTGCCCAACTATAGGCTAATGTAAGTGTTCTGACCACATAAGCTAAGCTGTGATATTTGGTAGGTTAGGTATATAAAATGTATTTTCAACATAACAATGTTTTCAATTTATGATAGGTTTATTGGAGCATAACCCTATGTAAGTCTAAGAGCATCTGAATCTCTAGAAGCTTTTATGCTAGTTCACAGAATCTTTCTTGCAAAAGCAATGATTTAAATGATCAAAATTCTACTTAATTTATAGATGTATTGGGATTCTGAAGGTAGATCATGCACAAGGCTCACAGAACCAAAGATAAAAGAAAATTAAGGGACCAACTTCTTTGCTCATGCATGTCAGGGAATTTAGCAAAGGTCTCTTCCAAAAAAGTGAAAAGATACTTATCGGGCACAGAAACAGACCTCAGGAAAGGCCAGAAGGGTGAAGCTGTGAGTTAGGGAATGGTCTGAAGGGCTGTCTTGTCCCAAATGACCTGGATGCTCTAGGGGTTTAGGGGTCAGTAGGGACAAGTGAGAGTCAGGCTGTCCTTAGTAGGGCCAAGGTTTGCACTGTTAAGAGATCAGTAGCAGAGCAGGGCAGTAGGCAGAGAGGCTGACTTAGCAGATGGAATATTTCTCCAATCTACGTTCTCGTCTCACTTCCTAGCACCAACCCCCAGTTCAGCTTCTTATAGTCTATCGAATGGTGAGAACCTACAGCCTTGGGGTCACACGTGGCCTTCTGGATCCTTGAGTGGGGGCATTTGACTGAATCCAAATTTTACAGAACAAATCCTTTTAATAAAAAAGGGTTCAGTTGAGAGCTTCTATTCCCTGACTAATGCAGTGCCCCTGGCTGGTCATTGCCCCCTCAAACTATCTTCCACATTCCGGTAAGACAGTCTTGAAGAATCACTTTGGTTTATTATTTCATTGCCCAATTCCATCCAGCAGCTTACCATTACCACCTGAGTCAAGTACATTACCTGAGTCAAATACAAATAGAGTTTGGTTTGATATTCAGGGGTTTTAAAGTTTGGCTTCAGCCTGCATTTCCAGGCAGAATTCCTTGTTATTCTGTTTATTTGTAATTAATATTTAAATTTTTGTTTAAGTTATATTTTTCATAGTTTTGAGAATCAAATCATCCTGTAAGTTTTTTGATAAAAATAGCAAAAATAGGACTTCAGTCATTATTGAATCAATGTCAAGTATTCTCACAGGGACAGGACATATTTTTAATGCCTTTGCCTTTTATTCACCAAGGAAAATATCAGATTTGTTTACTGTAAGAGCATATAAAATATCTGAAAGTCCTAAAAAAATTTTATAGAAATTCTTTTAATATCTTTATTGTCACCTTGGCATTCTAGTTTTGCTGCTGTCAGTTGCTGGTAAAGGGTCAACTACATACTACAAACCATGACCTGAGTAACAATTTGGAAATATATAACCTAGTAGATTCAGCCACAGTTATACAATTAATAGTGTAGGATCTTCTAATTCATAAATAAACAAGTCTTTATAACAAAAAAGAGAATTTAGTAACTATAAAAAAAGACTCAGCCACTGGAACAAATCCATAAAATCCATGATAAAACTCCTGTGTTAGCTTAAAATGCTATAACAAAATACCATAGATTAGATAGCTCAACAACATTTATCTCTCACATTTCTGGAGCCTGGGAAGTTCAAGATGAAGATGCTGGTCTATTCTGTTCCTGGTGAAGTTCCTGTCCTGGCTTACAGTGGCTTGCAGACAGCCACCTTCTTACTGTGTCCTGTGTCCTCACATGGTAGAAGGAGAGAGAGCACGAGTGCATGTGACTGAGTGTGCACTCTGGTGTCTCTTCCTCTTCTTATAAAGACACTAATGCCATCATGGGGTCCCACTTCATGATGTCATCTAAACCTAATTATCTCCGTCCGAAAGGCCCCACTTCCAAATACCATCACATTAAGGGTTGAAGCTTCAATATATGAATGGGAGGGGCACAAATCTTCAGTCTCATAACACCTGTTAACTGTTAACTCTAGAGGTTTTATCCCTCAGAAAACTAAACTGATCAGTTTCTGATTTCAACCAACTCTTTGAATATTAGTTGCTGACAAATGTTGAAAGTTCTTACCAGCACTAAATTTTCTCTCTTCGTTCCTGCTCCCTGATCAGATTTATGAGTGTACTCCTTAAATAAAACTGTCCAGTTTTGCCTAATGGTCTCTTCACTGGGGTGAGCTGTCACGTAGCATGCAAAATGGAGAAGCATTCTCTTTCGACACATGGAAACCTGTTAATAAGCTATACTCCCATTTTCTTCTTCTTTTTTTTAAATTTCAGCATATTATGGGGGTATGAATTTTAAGGTTTCAAATAATGCCCTTGCCCTCCCTACCCCCACAAGTCTGAGCCTCAAGCATGACCATCCCCCAGACTGTGCACGTCTCACTCATAATGTATGTATGTACCCGCCCCCTCTCCTCCCTCCCACCTGCCCATTACCCAATTAATGTAGTTCCTATGTGTCCACGTAGGTGCTGCTCAGTTAATACCAGTTTGCTGGTGAGTATATGTGGTGCTTGTTTTTCCATTTTTGGGATACTTCACTTAGTAGTATGAGTTCCAGCTCTATCCAGGAAAATACAAGATGTGCTATATCACCGTTGTTTCTTAGAGTGTTTACACAAATGTAATGCAAAACATCTTCTATAACAAATTGCAACTTATTGAATTAAACTTGGACTTCTCAAAACATGACTACCAAAGGGTGGACCTGCCTTCTCCATAGGTTGCAAATGCTCTCCATGAGGAGTCCTCAACCGTGTCCTGGGACGAGGCTCTCTTGATGCCTATCCCGCACCAGCCAGCACCTGCTGCATTGTGGGAGAGCTTGTGAAGGGTGCAACAGGGCCCCCGGGTGGTGGGGTGCAGAGGCAGCTTAGCCAGATCGAAAGCCTCTCAGGCAATGCTTGGCAATTTCAGCTACATGTCACTAGGCCTTTATATATTTTCAAAAATCCAAAAGAAAATGCCCCACACAGCATTTGTCCACAAGATAATTGTGCAAAGGAGAGGACTGTAAAAGCATATACGTAGGGGTAGTCTACAGGAGACTCCGATCTCTTCCACAAATTTCAATTTTTTTTCAGTCTTTCTTATACATTAGCTGTCTTTATGGACACATCTGTTTTTCATGCAAAGCTTCAGTGCACATGTACAAAAAGACATTTGTATATACAAATGAGATAAGGGCGACCGAATCTCCAATATCCACATGTACACAGGTGTCAGTGTTTTAATGGAGAGTTACTGAAGAGTACACTTAAAACGTCACATTTCATAAAACTTTCCCCCATCCAAAGACATAAAAACTTGGCTGGATTTAGTTATAAAACAAAAATTTTATTTTCAGAGAGGTTTAGTTCACCTCCCCATGGCAACCAAAACAAAATGGAAACTGAAAGGATATGAAACTGCAGATATCCTCTTTAAAAATATCATATTAATGCCAAGGGAAGCATCAGAAACCAGGACATTCTCATAAGCATCAGTGGTGCATAAGTCGCCTCCAAATTCACTTTGATGTCAAAACTTCCAGAGTGTAGGTTCACATCAGAATGAGATTTGAGTGCTGACTTTTAGCAATTCCCCTATCTGATCAAGTGGGGAAATCGGTTAGAAGTCTCATCATGGGGCATATCTAGTCCTCCACATTTAATGTTTGCTGCAAATAGGAACTAGAGAAAGGACTTGGTTCTCCCAACCCCTCACTCATGCTACAATCATATCATCCCTGTCACATTTCATTTGGAAAAACTCTTTGTAGAGGCGATGAGTTCACAATTGCCTATAAAACAAAATCCCCGCGTGATAAACTCTGCCCGTGCCCTTCATGTGTCAGCAGGGCTGCCCATATATCACTAGCACAATCAAATCCATCCCCACACCTTAAGTCGCTGCTTGGGTTTCCCTGCTAATGCATTCCTGCAGTGCCTGCCTTTCATGTTCTGACTTTGCTCGGAATAAAACGACTGGGTGTCCCCACTCTGTATATTCTGAAACTAAAAAGAATCAATTAAACCAGCCATATTTCCATCAGGGGGGCTGTCGCTGCTCCCCAAACAGCTTAAGCTGTCTTCTCATAGTTTATGATGTCAGCAGGATCTCCCGATTGAAATACAGCCTTGAAATCACACCCACCCCCCTCGCTGGCCCTCTGTCTGCAGTATATATTATTCTTGTAGTTTTCAGAGACAGCTGTGTGAATTAATGAACTGATGTGAGAATCAGAGTTGGCCTGGAGCCCCATTTAAAAGTCATGTCGATGACCTCATAAAAACAGCAAAGAATGCTTACAGCTTGCTTGTAAAATAAATCCATTTCTTAATAACTCAGAATGCCCACATAATTCAGCACATATTTTAGCCCAAAATGATTATTTCATAAGAATGAAAATTTCCCATGAAAAAGACGTTTAGCTAACCCAGGCAACTATAAACTTTAATTGATATTTCACAGTATGTACTAGTTTGCTCTCCAGGGAGTGTAGAATATCATTCTTGCACCTGCACTTTAACTCCAGAGTTATAGTATTTCAACCATTAAACATTTTTCATTAAAGCACTTCATATAGAATTAGTCTAATCTGATTTTAACAAAAGTAGTCTATATTTAGTTTTTCACACTGTATTAGTGCAAACCGTTAGAACTAGAAAGGCTGTGCTTTTGTTCACTGGCAAAAGCAAAAGGGTGGTCTATATCCACTCACTTCAAAGATGGTCCGTAGCGCGTTTACCATCCTTTGAAACAAACACAGCTTTTATAAACTAAGTCACTCCTGGGCAAACTGTAGGCACTGAAGAAATCTCGACACATGGTGAGCTCAATTGGTTTACAAATCTCCTCTTTTTCCTGTGAGCAGTCATAAAATCCCACAAAGCAGGGAAGGATGCAGAATATTTTGGGGAGGCTGGAAGTGAGAAAATGTGCAAAAATTTGCATCTTATGGTTTGAGTTTTATAGCTGTTATCTTGCTGGCAATCTTAGGTGAACAGCTGCAGGATTTCAGAATGTGTGACTTTAACAAGGAAAGGGCCTTTCTAAATGCTACAAGTTAGAATTGGACAGGACCAAGTAAAGTAACATTTAAAAAGAACTAGCCTACTCTGGACAACTTTTTCTCCCTGGAAGGCTAAACATTATTCTTGTTCAGTTAGAACATTAATTTCTCAGGAATGAGAACACTTGAAGTAAACAAAAGTAGCTTTTCATAAACAATGGTTGTAAGTTTTCTCAAATGAACAAGTCCATGAATACTTTCAGTTTCTTTGGCTTTAGCAGTTAGTGAAGAAAGCTTATTATTATTTCTTTTGTCGATGCTTCAACTTGACATACAATCAAATTTAATGTGATAAATTATAGTTCATAGTTAATTCTGCTAAACAGACATTGCTGATCTTGACTGTAGCAAGGAAAAAAAACACAGTGTGCCAAATAAAGATGGACCATGAGATACTTATTCATATTAAAAGAGAAAATTTTAAGGAATAAAAAGATTTTCATTAGGTTTATTAAAATAATTGGATCTTCTCACACAGTTGTGATGAAATGTACTCTAGTTGACATCACACAACATAAAACAAGGAAAGGGCCTTTCTAAATGCTACAAGTTAGAATTGGACAGGACCAAGTAACATTTAAAGAGAACTAGCCTACCGCGGACAACTTTTTCTCCCTGGAAGGCTAAACTTTATTCTTGCTCAGTTAGAACATAAATTTCTCAGGAATGAGAAATTACACCCTCCCATTACACCCTCCCTGGGTTTGATATGTACACACTGTGTTTTTTAAGTTAAAGCATACATGTCCCGTCATTTGACTGTTTGACCTACAAGCATGGCTAACTCATATATTCCAATCTAGGAGTTCCAGGGCCTCTCTGAGTGTCACCTGAAGTGGGGTCCAACCAGGAGAGTGAGCCCCCACAGTGAAGTGAGGCAAGGCCTAGACAAAGCCACAAAGGAAGGGCCTCATCAAAGGAGATCCTAGATCAATAGAAGCAGAGAGCAAAAACCCACCAGAATGGGTACCTCTTGCCCACACACCAGGGACTCAATCTTCTCTTACACTGAAGAAACAGTCTGCCCTGCTGTTGTCAACAGAATAGCCAGACCTCATTCTTGTAAAGCACTGTAACCAGGTCTGGCAAATCACCTCCCACTTGACCTTTCTCTGGCAGATGAACGCCGGGGCGGGCCCTGTGTTCCCGGGCAGGGTATGGCTGTGAAAGCTCCTAGCTCGCAGAGTGGACATTCTAGTAGGGTTTTCTAAACTTCCTTTGTCAGTAGTGGCTGTGGCAGTGGGAACAAAAGCAAGTCCAAGCCTGTGGGCCACGCCAAGTGGCTGTCCAGGCAGATGAGAGGCAGTGCGGATGAGCCCTGGGACTCGTGCCCATGCCTGGGTGGTCTCTTTCCATATTTCTAACAGGCCAGCGTGAGGTTCTGAGGAGGTGCTTCTTGTTTTCCTGGAATTAGCTAATACAGCCTGCCGATGAGGGCACAAGTGTCTTAGGGACTCCCGTTCTAAGTTTAAAGATTTCTGAAGCAACTTTTCAGGATAATTGGGAAAAGTGTTTCCCCCAACCCCCATATCAGTACAAGAGGTGGACTTGGAACAGGAAAGGTGGCCTCATGGAGGAGGACACAGTGTGCGGAGTGTCAATCTCTCTCCCCAGTTGACTTGTCTAGCTGGCCCCTCTTCCTACAAGATTGAAGGGTGCCTGACCAGAAACTGTCTCTCGTCTGAGAGTAACTGCATCACAAAACCAGTGGAGCCCTCCACGCAGAAAGGGGCCAGAAAGAGCTGGCAGGGCAGGGAAATGCAGGGGCCGCCATCTTCCAGGAGCAGTTGAAAGAAAGAAAGAGCCATCATCTATTTTCTTCTTCTTCCTCATCCCAAATCCCTTTAGTCTGTGGAGGAAGCTGGTTTAGTGAGCAGTCCCCACTGGCTAGGAGTCTGAACATGAAACAGTTTTAGTTTCCCAATATTTACTCTCAACTCTTCTTGTCAAACTCTCTGTTCTGGCTGGCTCTCAGTTTTCCTTAATGATGTTTGTCTGGGTCCATCTTTTCAAGTCACTTTCATTTATTAAAACTATTTTTAGTTCTTAAAGTATATGCACCACCACCCCCGCCATTGTTTTTGTTTTTAAACTTGAATCTCATATTCATTCCAGGCTTTTCTAGTTCTCAAATCAGCACAGACTGGATAGAGTAGAGCTGGGATGGGACTCTTTCTTCTTTATCCTTACTCCTGTGCACTTGGGTGGGAAGAAGACAGAGGAGACCAGAGAGGTCAGCTGGCTTGAAGGCCCATGAAGTGAGTGCCTCTTTTTCTGTCCTTTGTCACAGCTTCCTGTGCATCCCTGGGTGGCTCAGCCTTCTCTGTGGGCCATGTGTCCAATGTCAGCTAGCTCAGGGAGAGGTACGCTGTTGGTTCCTCAGCTTCACTGATGATCCAGGACCAGTTCTAATACCCTAGGTCTCTGAGAGAAGTAGTCCTCAAAGGCCACTCTGCATGGACTGACCTAGTTCTGAGAACACACCCTCCACTAAAACTCCACTTGCTCTGGCATGAGGCAAACAGAATGGTGATTGGATTTCCTGCATTCAGCTTGGGTGGTCAGTGTAGTCAAACATCTTCTGTAAATGCACCGGAGTGTCCATAAACCAGAGGAGGACACATAAGATTAACCCTTCAGGGAAAAAAATGGAGTGAAATAGTCCTGTAGTAAATCGAGTTGTTCCCAAGGAGTGGTCCTTGAGAAGAACCCTCTGCAAGTGCTGGCCCTGTGTGTTGTTTCACTGTTATAATAAAGAAAACCATATAAGGAAGAAAGGAAGGGAAGACAGGGTGAGAGCAGAAATTAGAGCATGGAAAATTGAAAAATAATACAGTAACTTTGACAAGGAATACATTATTGATAAATTTCCTCTCTTACAACTAATCCCAAGAGAAGCAAAGATGAAATGCCAGGAAAAGCACAGAAGTGAATGGAGTTGTTGCAGGGTCCTAGAAATCTTTGCACATGTGTACCATGGATTTCAAAGTACGTTTGAACTCATTGTTTAAGAAGATATCTATAAAACAGAATGGGGAGGAAACCCTGAGAAGAAGCAACATTGCACTTGCTCTGCAATGAAGAGACACCTGGTTCACCCTTGGGTCTCTCTTCCTATTCCACAATTATACTGGATGTTACTTATTTGAATCACATGTATAGCTTTTTTTTGTAATAACAATGAATGGGAGAGCTATTTCTATAATAACGGTGCATAACAAACAACTTCAAAAGTCTAAAAGTACCTGTAGCAAAGATGTGCAGGTGGACAGGGCCTGGCTTGGGCGTGGCTCCAATCCGCACGTGTTCCATTTTCCTGGGACAAGTAGGGTGGTTTAGGCCAGTCTTTTCACAGAGGTGACAGAGGTGCAAGAGGGCAAACCCAGAAAAAGTGCTTTCCAGGCCTTTGCTAGCGAACGTTCCCACTAACATTCCAATGACCAAAGCATCTCCCAAGGGTAAACCCAACTGTAAAGGGTAGGGAAAATGTCCTACCTCTTTATTGAGAGAACTACAAAATCACATGATGAAGTGCTTGAATACAGACATGGATGAACAATTGGGGACATTAATATAATCTGAAAAAAAATAATAGCTGAAATTTTGGCAAGGACATATGAGGTTAAATAGGAAATTAAAACTTATCCCCTAATCCTACCATCCACAGATGACCGCTATATTGTTCCAATATTTTTTTCTAGGGATATAAAATTTTTTTTAAAACTTAAGATCATACTAGAAATACAAATATGGGGTTTTAAAAACCCATAAAGTATATTAGAAGCATTTTTTCTATGTCATTGAATATTCTTAGGCAATTGGTTTCTGCTGTCTGTAAGCTAGTCCAGAATAGAGATATGCTGTATTTTATTTAACCATTCCACTACTCTTAGACGTTTAGTTTGTGAAACTATTTTCTTAGCCAGTAGTAGGGATGCCCTGGATGATAAAAAGATATTTCTCTGAGCTATGGAGCAGGTAGGCACATGCTGAATGGGCAGGCTGTACAGCATGTTGAAAATCTAGGCCTGAAAAAATCATAATACACTTGTCTGATGTACTTTTAAGAATCTTTTTTTTTCTTCAAAAGAGACATCAGCCGTGTCTTAGCTTTTAGTAAGCTGTATTTTGGATATAAAGCAACAACAAAAATTTGTTGTTGGTATTATATACAAAATAACGCGTAACGTCAACATATGTCAACCTAACTTTGTAGTATATTGGTTTGCATGTACTGCCCCCCTAAGAACAGAAAATTACTAAAATTCAGAAATTTCAATGCCTGGCTGATGTTTCAAAGTGGTTTTCTAATGATCACAATCATCCAATCAGGGGAAATACTACAAATAGTTGGCCAATTATTTTGAAGGATTAAGAAGCTGTTCTTTATCAAAAATATTAATAGCTACTATCCTTCTAATCCATAAAATCCCTATATTGATTAGTAAATTCATGTCTTTCAAAATTTAAATATGCCCTGGGAGGAGAACACATTAAGTCAATTACCTGTCATTTACAACTTAGTGCAATTATTAGGTCATTTAAAACCATAGCCAATGCTGAAAAGAGGGAAACTGCGTAAAAACATAAAACCCTAAGGATTTACTGAAAGTAGATGAGAGTAGGGCTTGAAACTGATTACTGACAAATTACTTTTCATACACATTGGCTAATGACACTGAGGCTGGGAGAAGAGTAAGCACATGGGGGTGGGTCCCCTGCCTGCTGCTTCATGGATTCCTCATGTCTAGATTCTCATACACTATCTGGGCGATGGAACACTTATAACTCTGACTCAAACAGTACAAAAGCAATTTATGTAACCAAAACGTTTGTACTCCCGTAATATTCTAAAACAAACAAACAAAAATTATGGCCCGTGTGCATGCAGTTATTGATTCTAGTCACTAGATGGTGCTTTTGTGCACAATAGCACTTGGCTTTGCAACAGTTGCTCTTTCCCTCCTTTTTGTATATTGGAAATTCATGATGTACCTCCATCCTCTTAACTAATTATATTTCTTTTTACAAAAAGTATAACTTTAGTTTCCAGGAAAAATATAAAATATTTTTGTATTAAATATGTCAAAGCAATCAAAAAAAATTAAATATCTATGAGATCTACCTAGACATTTTTGGTAATGTATGAAAAAACTCTTTCAGAAAAAAAGGAGTAATTTGACATCAACTTATGCTCCTCTGAATCAACAGATAATCTTCTAAAACCAGTGCAAATTGTAAAAAAAAAAAAAGCACATCTCAGTAAGAGTTTTGGCTGAAATTAATTACTATATTAAAATGTCTAGTTCTTTATATGTAAATAAAGAGTCACAGATTCCAAACTCACAAAGCAACTTCTTAACTGTAAATCTGACCGATTTACTCTTCGTTTTTGCACTCAAACTGCGGGGTCCAATTATTTTGAGAAATGTTGGGCTATTGTTAAAACATCCCATAAATGAGCATTTTGCTGCTCTCAAAGTTCTAGTCACCTTCCCCCTTTTCAAGAACACTCTTTGAAACTGTTAGGCAGTCAGACATTTCTTAGCAGTGCTGACATTCAACTACATGTTATAATCAGCATTCATGTAGCTTTCTTCACATGGAAGCTGATTTAATAGTTTTCCAAGAATACTGTATCTTGCAAACATATAACTGGTGCATGACTATAAAACCAAGTTGTGCTATACTTGACCACTAGAGAATCTGTGTGTCTTATTGGGTATCTGATGTCTTGTCTTTCCTATTTGACTGGAAGCTTCTGGTTGGCAGAAGATGACCACTTCTTAGGCATTTATTCAATAAACTCAGCCATTATTGACCAAATGAATAGAAATATTATTATAATTATAATTAGAATAATAATTATTCAGTTATTCAATATGCCCAGCCATTACTGACCAAATGAATAGAAATAAATGCTTCCTGCCACTCTTAGCATATTCATCAATGGGCAACGAGTCATATATAATTGCCTCAGCTGGAGAAAGAGGAAAATGGTGCTCGTCCCTCATCTCCTCAGAAGGTTCTAATGTCCTTCCAGGTTTTCATTAGATATGAGAGTTCATCCTATGGATTGGAAGCTCAACTAGATGAGTAGAAGCCATCTAATATTTTTTTTTTGCTAATTTTGGAATTCTCTGCTGCTATGAAAACCAAGTTATAAGAAACCCTAAATGTTTGGAGTGCCATTAAGTCAACAGACAGTAACTGCAAGTGTGTTTGCATTATTTAAGGAGCCACTAAAAATGCTAAAATATCCATCAATCTAGTTAATTAGGTAAAATAGAAAATAAATTCATTGGGACAGAAAAGGAAAAGGAGGGAGACAAGTTTGTTAAGGGTTTTCATCAATGTGGTTCCATGAAGTATTTCATGTGATTGGCACATCGTAGAACATAATATGCTTGATTTAATTTCCTACATGATGTATTGTGTAGAATAGACCTAATCTTCTGGTATAAGGGCAGATGCATCATTTAAAAGCATATCCCTATCTATGTTACTTGGTAATTTGTTTTCTTTTCTAATATTCATTATACAGGTTGAAACCAAAATTGATCTCATTGCCAGAAGAATATTACTACTTTTGATCATTTCCTATAACAACAAGAAGATAAACAGTTGTTATTTATGCACAAGAAAATACACATTTTTATATTTCTTTCATTCAAGTGAGAATTTTCAGTAAAGGTGGAATTATGCAGTTTGGATTTTAATTAAAAAACTGAAGCCGAGGATCTGAACTTCCTCAAACTCATTCCATATCTTCCTCTCTACAGCCCTGAGTTTCTGCTTACATCTCTTGCCTGTCACTCCTCAAGGAGGCTCCCACTTTCACAGAGTAGATTCTCTTCTTTCCTGCTTTCTCCTACCCTAACCCCATCAGTTATCTCCTCTCACAGATGTGTCTTTGGCCTCTCCTCTTGATTATATATTTCCTGTTTCAGATAAGCAATATCATTTCCCTATTCTTAAAAATAACAAGCACCTTCCTTAAACCTATACCTCTCCCAGTCCCCACACAAGTCCATCTATTTCTTCCCCTTTATGGCTAAACTTCTGGACATAGATGACACTTGTCACCTCTTCTTCATCTTGTACTCGTTCTCTCAATCCACAGCAACCTGACGTCCACCCACACCACTCTGCTGAAATCATCCACGTCAAGGCCACCAATGACCTGCCAAATCACAAATTGATTCATTTCTCTTTGGTCCTTGTCCTAACTGTGTTGACAATTTATCTTAAACTTTTATATCACCTGGTTTTGTGGTTGCCAGACTCTGCCAGTGCTTACACTTACCTGGCCACCGTGCATATGTGCATACAGACACACATACACTCACTTTTTTACTTATGAAAGAGAGGAATTATTCATCAAGTATAAAACAATACAAAGCATAATCTAACAAACACATTCACCTACAACCCAGAATTCATACCAATTAGTATTGTATCTTATTTGTTATTAATCTTTTTTCCATAATTATACCTTTAGGAGAATTACATAAATAACATAATCTTATATTTTCCTTTAACAACATAAAAAGAAAAATTACACCTCAGATAAAGCTAAAGTTACTTTTATTCACCACACTATTCAACTCTATTTCCTCCCTGCCCCCTTCCTCGGCCATTAGCATGAGATTGGTGTATTACCTTCCAGTTCATCTTTAACGTTTACTTACACACATATGTAATTATATGTTACACAGATGACACCATACTGAAAATTTTGCTTTTCTTGCTTTTTTCACTCAACATTATCATTGTAAGTTCAATTTACACTGATATATGAAGATCAAATTTATGCCATTTAATTGTGGTGATACATTTACTCCGTGACCCTGCCACATTTTGTATAGTCAATCCTTTAATAATGAGTATTTACACTGCTTCCAGTTCTTTGTTCTTGCAAAGAAGGCTGAAATTCAAAACAAACAAAATGTGCATCTTCTAATAATTAACTGCCAGGATTAACGAGTCAATATTGTCTTCCCCTGTGTCCCTACGTGAGGGTAAAGAACCCACAAGGTTTCTGTTCATAACAGGTGGCAGATCAGGCATGAATGCCCTGGAATAAATCCATGGTCAGTTTCTCTTTTGCGCTGAGAACACTAGGATTGGAAGCAAACTGCATACAACTGCTATTAGAGACTGCATTAAAGCAGGATAGATGCACTCCACTCTTTAACACAACAGTTTTACCCTCATACCTGTTAAGCGATTGCATTTTTGTCTTACCTTCCATATGCAAGAATGACTTTTAAAGACATAACTCAAAAATTCCTTTTCTCAGTGGGGCTAAAGTTCCTACTGAAACCTGTGTGCCTTGTTTCACACAATCTCCATGAACAAAGGCCGCAAAAGTCTCATTTGGGCTGAAATGATTCCACAGATTCCGGACTTCGCTATGTCTTACTTGTGAAAGAGTTTGCTCCTGCAGATGTGAACTGCGTGAATAGTCAGAACCGATCGATTCCTCCACAGATAAGCGCATTTCACACATAATCAAGAAAAATTATCATTTGAAATATGGGAATAGTAGTACAGTCCTGGTCCCCTGTGAAGGTGGCCAAGCATGGCACTCCAGCGGGATTGGATTTCCAAAGCCTGCAGTGAGGGGGTTCTGACAACGGGGAGAAAAAGAAAAAAAGAAGAAAAATTTGCCTAATAAACTCACTGGGAGAAACGTATGTGATAAATGAGTAACTAAGCTTCTCTTTTTCTTACACATCTCGCAATGACTTTCAACAAGAGCCCTCAGCGAGTGCCTGCTATGTGCTGGGCACTGTTCTAGGCATAAGTAATACAGAAATAAGGGGCTGGGGGTTGGGGACAAGGAAATCACAGTCCAGGGGAGGAGGAGAGAAAGAATTCAACAGATAATTAAACCAAGTGTGCTAAATGTTGGGATGCTGGTAGGATATTTGCCATGAAATTTGAAAACATAAAGAAAACATTCCTTAACTGAGCCTTGCGGGCCTATGGCACGAGCCAGGAAAAGGAGGAAAGTGGGCCACGTCATGCACAAGGTGGCCTGCAGGGATAGATAATAGGCTGCTCAATAAACTAGATTTGTCCTTAGTAACAGACCCCTGTGTGAGACACACAGAGACCTGGAGGGGGTTTGGAAGTATTGCCCACCATGGTTCACCAGTCTCTTGAAGGGCTTATCTTACTGGCCGGGGAGCACACTGCCATGCAGGTGCCATCCTGGTGACATTTGCCACCAATGCATATTCTGGGGCCAGAGTGCAAAACAGAATCTTCAGCTGGGAAGAAAAGTCCTTTAGGGGCTGGCCAGCCTGTGAGCTTCAGCCATCAATTCCTTTGTGATGCTCTCCAGCTGGCCAGTAGCTTTCACATGTCACCTTGGGCATGGCCTTCCAAAGGTACAACCACTCGCAGGGACTGACTGATCTTGGGACCCAGGAGGATACGTTTTGCTCACATGCTTAGACGAATGGCTCCTGCCCATGCGGAGGCGCTCGCTAGTCCTGCTCCTGCTCACCTCCAGCTGCGTCCCCTCTCGCTCCCGCTACACCTGTGCAGCCCGCCCGGACCCTCGCTGCACCTTGGGACTCACCCTGCTCTCCCATGATGCTTTCACTTGCATGTTTTGTTCCCTAGGCTTGTAATACCCTTTTTTCCCATTTGTAACCAGGGAAAATCTACACATCCTTCTAAGTCCACATGACTTATCTGAGTCTTCTTCAAGCAGAATGAATCCCTTCCTCGTCTGTGCATTCATAACTCGGAATATGTAGCTTTGCCACGCTGTTTTATGTGACCAGCTCTGCATGTTGAATCCCACTCAATGCTGAACGCTCCCTCTCCACTCAAAACCCACTATTCTTCTCCTATTCTCTATCCTTGCAAATAGCACCTCCCCACGCCCAAGGCAGATACTGAACATTACCCTCTACCTGATTTCCAAGGAGTTACAAAACCTAATTAATTGTACCTCCGAAATATCTTACACTTCTCTTTCTACTTGCCTTACCACTGCCCTAGATTATTGTTTCTTTCCTATACTGTTGCTTTTGCTTTTTTTTAACTAAGCCATCCAACTCCAGTCTCTGGTTCCTCCTGACTTTAGGGAGGCCCTAGAGCAGGGAGAGTTAAGTGCACGGACTCTCCTGCCTGGTTAACCTGGTTCAGATTTCAGCATCGCTACTTAATGTGTGCGTGTGGCTTAGTAAATAAAGAAGTGCTAGCATTTACCTCTTAGGTTGCTGGCAAAATGAAGTGCAGTTAACATATGTAATGTGCCTAGAAAATACCAGGCACAGAATAAAGACACTGGAAGGGTCAATGATTGCCTTTTTTCTTTCAGAGTCTGTGCTACCTTTAGAATGATTTTCAAGTCTGCTTTTTTGCAAGTTTGAAAACATCCCTCCCCTGGATAAATGTTTCTGAGACTTCCCATGGTCTTTGGAATTTAGCGAGGCTCCCTACCACCCTCCATGATCTGCCCTGGACTCCACCCCCAGCCCACCCAGCTTTTCCTCTTCAACTTCCACTACCGCCTGTGCTGTAGACAAGGGGAGCCCCCAGCCTTTCCTTGGACTTGCTGCTCTCTCTTCTCTCTCCTTTCCTGGTGAGTTACTCCCCTGCAGGGCATTTACCCTCCATCCACCTGACTGATTCTAATTCATGTGTCAAAATCAGTTCCTACACCACGTTCACTATTTGAGGAGCCCAGGAACGCAAACAAGCAAAAAAAAAAATAGATTTCAAACATGATAATAAATAGTTTATATTTACACTTACAATTATATATAACATTATATATGCTACAGGATAGGATAATTATTTGGAACTTTTCTTTATTCCCATCGTTGCCAATATCCTGTCTAGGATTCTTCCGAACTGACCACCAAATGCTTTTCCCCAACCAGAAATCTTTTGGCTTTGAGTATTTAGAATGAGATCTTTACTGAATGACAGATATCCAGGTCCATCCCTTTAAGATTATTCCTATTTCATACAAATTTTATAATTTCAGTAGATTTGGATCAAGTGGGGATTGAAGAAGTTTGGGATGTGAAACTTTCAGTGATTAACATTAATATGACAAATATTAACACCCCTTCTCTTCTGCCCCTGAGAACACAGAAAAAATGGGAGAGAGGGAGAGGAAAAAAAATCTCCATCCTTATGTTTCCAAAGTTGATGAGGAGACAGGCACATTAATTAATAGATGCAAAGGAATGCTGAATGTTTCATAGCACACAGGCTCACATGAAAACAGAGGGAGGGAAGAAGTGAGCTGTGTGTAGAGGTGGCGGTGCAACCAGGTAGGTGGAGGAAGGATGAACGAGACTTTCCACGTGCGTCAGTTGGAGGAAGGGCTCAAGGACAGCATAGGCATGAGGCCTGGAAGACCATGGACCGCAGCAGAACAAGAGGGTAGGAATTCTGGGAGACATGAAGAGACATGGGAGAGTGACAAGAAATAATTTGGGGGATATATGTAGAAGCCAGATAATAGAGGGTCTCGAAAGCTATGTCCAAAAATCTAAACATCATTTATCATTCTGTAGGCAACAGTATTCCATAGAAAGGGTTTAAGATACGTGACATGACTGGTTTTATGTTTTCAAAGGAACAATTTGATGCTGATGGGGTTAGGTGGTAGAGGTGTCATTTTCTGAAGACAAGGACACCGATCAGTGAGTGGGTTGCTGTAACAGTATAGGCGAGAAGGGAATTGATGAGGCCGCTACACAGTAGAATGGACGTAACAGGACCAAGTCCTTTCGCCAAGAGGTAAGACTCCCCTCTCTGCAGAATGGTGTGTGACCATATGTGTAGGTCCCAGGGAAACAGTAATATGACCTCTCACGTGTATTTGAAGTGTGTATTTATTTCCAGTATGTTCTAGCTATTTCTACAACTATTTTGGAGGCATAGAAATTCTGAAATTAGATTGAAATGTTAGCATTATTTTCAGCTCCAAGGTTGTATCCAAAGTAGAGACTCAGGTTTTTGGATCAGGCACAGATAGATAGATCCCTGGCATGAGAGGACAGTCACAACTTTCAAGATTCTGATAACAAAAGGGAAATACTAGAGTGGCAGCTTCTTTGCCATTTGTTTGCATTAACAGTAGAAGCAGAGTAGTGCAATGGAGAGAGCCAGACTCTGAGATGCTTTCTTGGATGGAATAGACCAGGGAAGAGTTATAATTATTGTATTGGAACTTATGCATGAGCAAGGACTGACTGGTAGGTTTTTCAAATCTGTTAGGCTGAGTTGGCTCTTAATTGAAAGGCAATGCCACACTGAATAGAGACATATTCAGACAGAGGCTTCATGGTAGTGGAATACACCCTGGTGGAGCTCATGGAGGGCGATCCAGACCCTCAAACAGAAAACCGAGATTAACTTTCCTCCTTGGCCCTCTGCGCCACGTAAACAATGCCCTGAGTACACTGAAGTCAGGACCCCTCTGCTGAACTAAAATACTTCTCCAGACTAATCATCTAACTCATCAATCAATTGTCCTTAATTATCTCAAACCTAGGCTCCATCTCTTCTTTTTCTGTGTGCTCTGCCACTAATTTGGGGCAATAGTTCTTAAATAAGCAAGCTTCCTTCCATGTTTAACTCTCTCAGGATAAGTCTTTTTTTAAAAAAATTGAATAGTTTAATTTTGACTTGGATGATGGTAACATATTAGACCATCATTTAACCTCTATACCTCAGTCTATTTTCCTGTAGAATGGGTGACATTTTTACTATCTTCACAGTTAAGGTAAATGATATTTAATTGTTATATATGCATTTTAAAACTTTTACATAAGCCAAATTATTTACACCTAAAAATTTAAAAGGATTCAATAATTCAAACTACATTTAGCTTATTTATGTAGCTATTGAGCAGCTATGATAAACCTAATACAGACAGGCAGAACTTGGTAATTATATGTGACTATGTATTTTAAACAACTGGGATAACAGTTCTTAGGACACATAGTCCATCTATATTTTTTAAAAAAATGCATGCCTGATAACAAAAGCTTATTTCATGTCTGTAAGACTAGTTAGTAGTGATATTTGAAGTATACAGGAAAGAAAATCTTCCTCACTTTTGAATTTTGGGGCCTAAAATTCTGCCCTATAATATATATCTGCGTAGGTGCCCCTCTTTTGCATGAATTCCTTGGAGGAGTTTCTACCATGTACAGAGGATTCGTGCACCAGATCATACTACCTTATGAAAAATGCAAACACTGGTACCCGCTGGGAAGGAGGCTGTGTGCACCAGAGTGGGGAAAAGAGAGGAAGAAAGGAAGCCTGCAATGAAGCCAGGAAAATTTTGTATTAGTAGAGACACTCCAATTCAATGTTTTGTTCCATATTATCTGTGAGAAGGAATACAAGTTCTTCATCCAGGCCCTCTCTCACATTCAGAAGACAAACTAACACAGCTCCCTTAGCTAAATATTTATCTGTTAGAGACTGAGTCACTCAGAAGAAACCATTACCGTGGTAGAGAGTGAGCTTATTAGAATTGAATTCTAAGTCCCCGATCACCCCACAATTCAGCAGGTGGGACCCATGAAGATTAGATCAGCTGAGATAAATAAATATGTAGCATGTCATTGCACAGCTGAGTGTTATGTGAGTAAATGTATAACCCTGTTATACCTGTGAGTATATTCCTCCCACTCCCAACCCCGGGACCCATGACTCCAAGCGAGGAAGTGCCTTGGTCATCCTGGTGCTAGCCATGGGGATTCGCCTGCTCACCTAAAGCTGAGGCCCTGTTTGCCTTGGGTGAACTTGGGCAGCTTTCACGTCAGTCTGATCTCCTTTTCATGCTCGCTCCTCCCCATCACTGAAGACCTGCTCTAATCCACCCAATTTAATGCCCTACCTGCTCCCTAAGAGCGCCTTCTCCCTAAAGACTGACCTTGCACCTGGCTCACAGATGATGTCTAAGATATGCAGTTTCCCCAGGCAACGAAGAGGCTGCCTCTAGCCTAAGAAAACATTGCTGCTTCCCAGAAAACCCCACCTGTGGCAGCCCAGATAAGACAAACATTAGCGGTGCTCTCTCGTGAACACTCTGACTTGGCTTACCGACTTGCTGGGGCCAGAATGAGCTTGATTTTTAAACATTAGCTGCAGTTTATTTTGTACTATGCCAAATTTTGCGTGCACGATCTCATTTAATCTTCACAACACCATGTGACCTAAATGCGCATATGTCTCCATTATGAAGATGAGAAAACTGAGACTTAGAGAGTGCTATGGGCTGCATGTTTCTGTCCTCCACCCCAGAAGTCCTATGTGGAAGCTTTAATCCTCAATGTGATGGTATTAGGAGCTGGGGGTGTGGAGTTGGGGAGCGTCTGGAATGTAATTAGGTTTGGATGCGGCCATGAGGATGGAGTCTCCCTGATGGGATTAGTGTCCTTATAAGAAAGAGGCTAGACCTGCCTTCCCCCTCATGCGAAGACATAGTGAGAAGGCTACCATCTGCAAACCAACGAGACAGCCCTCTCCAAAACCCAATCATGACGGCACCCCCATCTCAGACTTCCCAGCATCCAGAACTGTGGGAAACAAATGTTTGCTGTTTAAGCCACCCAGTCTTATAGCCACCCTGGAAAACCAAGACAGAGGTTCAGTAACTTGTCCATGATTATTCTGCTGGTAAGTGACAGGGAACCTAAAAGTTGAAGCAATTGTTGACTCCAAACCTGAACCTATAACCATGGTACTCACCTGCCTCACCTATGGTCCAGTGATTTCTAGTGCTGTTGGGAGGCTCTCAGCCTGAGAAGCACTCTGGGCATAAGGGGTTGGGTTTACATCAGCCCCAATTCAACCTTAATATGCTGCAAGCACTGCAGACATATTTCCCTGGAAAGAAGGATGTAAACCCCTGTGCTGACTCTTGCTGCCTTAATAAAGCTCGGAAAGAACCATTGTTCTTGGTTTTTTCAATGGCAGTCCTGTGCTCACTTGCACAGGAGTCCCTGCATAGCCTGATGGTTGGAGGTGGACGACATGGCCCCAGATTTGCCCCAGAGGGCTAAATATTCCTTAGATGGAGATTATTATGGGGGCTACATTGCAACCCCTAAGAATATTTGAGTGCACTGGAAACCTGGCATTCAATCAAATGTCTGTTTGCTTATTGTCTGTCTCCCTCACTAGAACACAGGCTCCATAACACAGAGATATTGCTTTGTTTACTGCTACATCCCAGGCACCGTGAACAGTGCCTTCTACTGAGCCAGGATTCTGGAAAAGTGAATCCTTGATCTCCCAGAGAGAAGGGAGACTTGATTCAAGTCCTTTAGGTTAAAATCTTAAAGCCTTTCAGCTACTTAAAGTTATAACATCGAGGGTAGCATGGGTGACTGGCGCCACGGTGAGTCTGAGCTGCATGTTCTTTGGTGTCCAGGATGGCCCAGACTGAGAGCAGGACAAATGACAGGGCTGGGACAGCAGTAGTGTGAAGCTGAGGTGGAGAGTCAGAGCCAGGCTGGAGGAGGGGGAGGGGGAGGGGAGGGGGAGACCTGAGGTCTCAGAAAGCCCAGATATCCTCATCTACCATGCGCCGAGTTACTGGAAAAAAGGTGAAGTTCAACAATTCCCTTTGAATATCATCTCATTCCTTGGGTACAAATAGCAGGAAAAGAGGTTATCAGAGGACGTGGGAATAAAATATCATAATATGTATTGGGTCCATAGTGCATGACAGGCTCTAATTTAAGCACTTACATAGATCGGCTCATTTAATCCTCACAACAGCAACTGATCTAGGGAGAGGCTAAGCCATCAAGGTCACCCTGGCAGTGGCAGAGCCTGGATTTGAACGTCAGCAGACTGGCTCCGGGGCTGCAGCTCTTCATTGATGATGAGGTCTCAGGAAGGTAAGGGCATCTATCCTCAGAGTCCTAAGAGTGTGCCTGAATCAGACAAAATATAAGGTGATTTAGGCCAATGATGTCACGATGATGGGCAGTGGTTGAGAAAACAAGGAGTTTATACACACAGTGAAAATCAAGTTTTCCTCAAGTTCTCAAAGTCCCAGGGCCATGACTACCCCTGTAGGGTTTCTTTCCTTTTTGGAATAACATACACAGAGATAATGACATAGGGAGCTTAGGACACCTGTCTGGGTCAGGAGTGTGTCTTCATTGGGCACACAAGCACCCATGTGCAACAGGCACCAATGGAGGCACAGGGACACTCAGGTGAAAAAGGCACAGCCACCCTCCCAAGGTGCTTTCGGGCAGAGATGCATTTGCCCTCTTCACATGTATGACCAGGGCAATTGCACGAAGATGATGCCTCATTCCTAAGAGGCTTAGGACACCACAATTTTCTACTTTAAATGTTAAATTAGAAACAAAAAACCTGTCTTTACCAAAACCTGCCTGAAATGCTTTCTTCTTCCTCAAATATATATGAGACCACATGCACAAGTGTGCACAAACACATATACACACACACAATCACTACACGCACAAAAGCCACCTTGCCTAGTATGCATTTTAGCCTGAGAAAAGGACCACACCAAATCTACCATCACCTGGTAGATTTAGAAATAAAACTACCTGGTAACAAGTTCAAATAAGATTTTTCTTTTTATAGAAAACACAAAGTTAAACCTTAAAGCCCAATAATGTGTAATTAAAATCAAAACCTTTTAAAAGCACTATTTTTCCTAGAAGGCACTGCTCAGAAACCCCTGCCAGCTGGCTGGGTGTGCATGTGAAAGACCATAATATTTCGGGAGTTGTCCCTGAACCAGACATTTTTCTCAGCATTGCCGGCTGCTCAGGGCCACACTGCCCGGGCACCTGTAGGATCAGTCAGTTTGCACAAGCAGCTTCCCAAGTGCATGACGTACCTCCCCTTTCTGTTGTTCCCAAAGACCAACATCTGTCAGAGATCAGCATATGCATCCGAGTATTAAAGCGCTCACTGTTCTAAGGCCCTGCACTTAATTTTCCCTTGGGTAAACAGAGCCAATAATGGATAAATACTGAAGGATCAAATATCCTTAAACTATTGGAGAGAGCTGTGAGTACAGACTTTAATCCCCATCAGAAGTGAGAAAAAACAGAGAGCAAAAAAACTATGACAGAGGCTTCCCACATCAGGGGTGAGGAGGCTGGGTTGGTGTTTGTGCCATGGCAGTGTGACATCTTGGGAGGCATTTTCCCAATGCCATGGGACAGGGCATTTAGGGCATGTAGAAGTTCCATGCACACTTAAATGTTAAATACAGTGTGATCCAAGCAACTGATCTTTGCTCTTTCTAGAAATGAATAGCAGAGGATCTTCTTGCTTCCATCCTCCAAGGTGAGTGGACCTCACAGTCTCTGTAACCCTACACCGAAAAGATTTCTACAGACTTCCTACTAATTGCATTTCAAGGCAGGGCCCACTAGGAAGATGAACTTTGGATAGGCTGACAGTCTTGGCCTTTGAGTCCATGGCTGGCCTTCTAATGGCCGAGCCAGCCCCAAGGGGAAACACACAGCTCCAGTTTATCTTTCAAGTATAAACTTCTGAGGATGAGCCTTTCCGCCTCTCTGGAATTCTTGTCTAATGCAAGAACATGATGTATTTCATAAATTTCTGCACAACTCTTTCTTTTAAAAGAAATGCTCTTACTTTTGAGATACTTTTGCCTTGAAAGATTATCCTATCCAAAATGTATCACTCTGTGCAGCCACACAATTTTCTGATTTGTTTTAATAAATAATAAAAAATAAAGGCATTCAACCTTCCAGATTAGAGACTTTCTTTTGGTAACTTCAAAAAATGAGACATGTTTTCTTGTTACTTACAAAAAAGAATATAAATCAATCTTGCCATGGACTGATATTTATCACAGCCATGTGTCTGACTTAAATCATCTGGGTGTATTTTTGAATTATTCCTGTTTAGAAACCTCAAAAAGAGGTTAAATATGTGGCTGATAGCTTTGGTGGTGAATTGCCAGAAGGAAAGCAGGAGGAGTTCCAAGTGAGATACTCCTAGGAAACTAGGCTGACACTATCCACGGAAGAGCCACAAAAATGTCTACAATGAATTGTTCTCCGCCTCCAAAATGTTGCCATATAAAGGCGGCCCCTCCATGGACCCTTTCAAGCAGGAGCTGGGGGCTCTGCTCTAATTCAGCCTTGCCCGTAAAATACCTGGATAACCTCCTGAATGGACAAAGCAAAATATTACCTATCCTTGAGTAAGGGAGGCAGGACAGCACATCCAACCCCAGGGCAATCACAGGCTTGAGTCTAATGCAGAACTGGGTTGCCTGCTACCTCCTGTGTAAGAGTGAGCCCTTACCAAAAGGCTGAAAGAAAACAGAAAACATGGAAAGCAGCCCCTAAGAACTACATCACATTTCTTTTCCAATGGGTTAAAGAATGTTGAAGCCTTGAGAAATCAATGAGTGAATAATGACACATAGATCCTGTAAATAATAAATGAGCTGGATATACAACCTTGTTAAAACTGCCTTAATAAAATTTCCAATAACCTAGAAGGCAGAGACAGCAAAAAGTAAATAAAATCACTGTCCCTAGTAAAATTTCTTCATTCTTATTGGTTATGTTTTTGCAATGGGTCCTTTCCATTTATGTAGTGAAGACAAACAGATAAGCACATACGTTTGAGATGCAATGGTGACATGACTCTGTCATTTTAAAGATCACTTGACAAAATATCTCCTTTTTAATGGCATGACTTCATGTATTTGTTGATTTCCTTCCTGGAAAATGTATTTCTTTGCTTCCATCTTCCTCAGAACCAGAGATCTTCAAGTCTAGTTTTGCTTCTATTTTCTCATGTGATAGTCACAGTCTACAAGTTGAATATTATCTTTCAATGAGCAAACTAAAGGCTTAGGGAGGCTAGGAAAGGTGCCCATGAATAGTATATAAAAAGTTAGACCTGTAACCTGGGTGTATCTAACCCTAAATCTGGTTTATTACATACTCTCTCCCCTTCTAAAGAAACAGTCCTGCCTTTTTACCACCAAGAATTTCTTTTTAATTTTTTATTTCTCTCTCACTGGACCCAAGTTTGGGCAGAATTTTAACCAGCCAACAACTGATAAAAATTAAGGCATGACTCATTCCCCATGCGTATTCACAGGAAATATTTATTAACATGAGAACATCTGACCAAAGTGAGAGAAGACTAGGCTGATATAATTTCAGTCAAGGGGCTTTCCAAAAGGTATTCTTAGTAGTCTAGCCAATGAACAGAATTATAGTGTTTAAATGTTTAATCCGTATTATTAGGCTTTTTGAAATATTAAAAAGAGCCATCCTGTGTGCCTTTGGGACTCCAGGGACCACTGGTCTCTAACCTGCCATTAGAAGACACGAGATTCTATGATTTTAAATAGCAGAACGTGAGAACGCATTTCTACCTTGAGGCAGAAATCCTTTCATATACCAGTCTAAATCCCTCCTGCTCCAGTGTAAACCCATTTCCTCTTCTGGCCTCAGGAGAAAGGGGAACAGCTGCGGGGCGTCTTTTAACTCTTCCTCTGTGACCCTGGGGGCTGGTCCGGCTTCATTGTCAGCGCACCACATTGTGAGCCTCCTTGGCCAAATTCCTAACGAACTTTGGGTTTGTTATCCCCACTGACTCTCATTTCCCAACATATTTTCCCAACATATTTTCCAGGTTCTCTTTTTGTTGTGCAAGGAGGAATTTAGATTCGGGGGATCCGGACATAAAAGCTTCAGACTTGAGAAGTATCTCACAGGGCTGCTTGGATTCTTCATGTAGCACCAGCCTGCAGGAGAAGGAAAATCTGATATCATGATAGCTGAAACTAATATCTGTTGCTGCTATTCCAACTGCATTCAGTACTTCTGGAAATTCTTGCCTCGCATCACAGTCATATTACCAGCTGGGGTCAAAATACACCAGATGAAGGATTCATATTTCTGTCTAATTCATTATACTCATGACTTTTACGAAGCATCTGGAATTGGACATGCTAGCAGCATTCATAGGGAATCCATTTGGAACCACGACAAAACTGCTTTTCATCGATCAGTCAAAACCTGCCCAGTCACAAAATAGCATTTTCAGCTCTTATCAAGTCCATTTTTAATGTCCTGGCAACAAATAAAAATACAGATATAAAAATAATATCGTCCGCACTTAAGTCCCAGGAGAAACTCAAGGAAGGGATTTGATCCATTTCCCTACACCTCAAATAAACCCAAATCCATGTTTGCCAGACGAAATCTATTTATCTTCTTGTACTGCCTTGGATCTTCAAGTTTGAAACATCAAATAATGGTTGTAATGATATTTAAAATATGTGCCAATCTTTTACACAGCTACTTAAGGGAACCAACATTCCAACTATTCACTATCTCACTAACAAAAGCAAAACAAAACAAGTATTCCAAAATTTATAGATTTCAATTTGTAGGAAAAAGAACTCACACAGAGATGAAGTAAGTGGCATTGTCTTCTATCGCCCAGGTTCTCATAACTTCAAGCCTCCAGGAAGAGATGTATGTAGCCAAGGGCAACCCCTAAGGCAGTTAAGCACTTAAAAAACTTGTATTACATAGCTGTCCTTCTTCCACATCCTTCCATTTTATGGCAATTTTCAAATCTTTTTATTTCCCTTTGGCTTTTGAGCCTTCACAAAACAGATGATAAAGGTTGGCATTCCTACTGAAAAAGAAAAAGTCTTCCTAAGGACTAGGATTCAGAATGGAAATCTAATGAATTCAACTGACCAATTTTCTAAACCATCTAAACAATCTCCACAAACATTTTAAGGAGGCAAATCCCAGGTCTATTTATACTTCTAATTCCATCTAATCACAAAACAAAAGTTTATGTTGCATTTTTATACAAAATTAACAGCTTCATTTCTGTTGCCAACTAAAATAAAAGAAGGATAACTGCCTCGGTGCGTATATAATTTTATGACACTGTGAGTAATCATTGATAAATACAAATATAATCACATAACTTCTCCCTCCTTCACAGCTGAATTCTTCCTAGGCTTACTCATACTCTTCCTCACGAAAGCTAAACCTTTTATTATAACATGCAAGACACTTGCCACAATCTCTATGTCGTTTCTCAATATTCCTCCATATCGCCTATGCTTCAGATAGACTGAACTGTTTTCGGCTCCCCCAAATGCTGTGTTTTCCACGGCTTCTGTGCCCCTGCACGCACCATGCGTTCTAGGTAGAATTCCCCTTCTCCCTCCCCTTCTCTCCCATGTGAACCTTCCTCTTCCACTGGGGTTCACATCCCCACTTTATGCCTGACCTTTTCTGAGTAGTCTATTATCTGTCCCTCCTTTAATCAAGACTTAATTAAATTCATTTCATTTGTCTTCTAGCAGCTTCCTGTGTTATCACTATTTTCTGAGTTTCCTACCAGATAGAAAATACTGTGAACCCAATACCTGGCTGGTTATCACTTGGCAGCCAGAAGAACAAGTGGGGCAGCTCCTGAGGGCCACCTGTTGCCTCTGAAGAGTGGCATCTGCAGTACCTTCCAGCACTGGGAGTGCTCGCTTGTACTGGGGGAGGGTGGGCCACTGTCACAGGCTCTAGGGTTTCAGGGGTTCTGGAGAGCCAAGTCCTCAGAGTCAATCCTATAGAAGTCTTGTCCCCCAGCTAGCTGTGGTGGCATCTGTCTGTAGCCCTAGCTACTCGGGAAGCTGAGGTAGGAGGATGAAGAGCTCGAATCTAGACTGAGCAACATAGCGAGATGAGACTTTGTCGACATGATACAATACAGTATAATATGACACGATACAAAATGATACAATATAAAATAAATAGATTTCCTGTTTCCAGTCCATATTTCAGGGTTCCAGGTTTTCTTAATCAGGGCTCTGACCTTAGTATGGCAGACCTGCCTTGGCCGAGCGGTCAAACATCTCTGGGGCTTCTTGACTTTATTGGATCATCAGTCTACTGCCTAGCTACCTATGATCCTCCTGTGCAGGAGAGAGGGATCTTTTTGTCAGCCTATAACTCCTTATTAATGGCCTTCAGTTTCTAGTTATCCCTCTGTGGGACATCTGTACAATTTAGCAATAACTAGCAAACCATCACATCTGTAATCATTCTACTTCATCTGGACATATTTCCAGGTCATCAGCCGTGAAATATGAAGCAAAGTACTTTCTCTATCCTCTGTACCACTTGTGATAGCATTCACTCCACCTGCTAGGTGGTAATAGACCCAGTTCTCTATATTACCTCTGTTTTCTGGGGCCACTCTCAGAATTACTTGTATTAGTTTAAAACCTTTGAGAAACAGATGCCAAAATGAGATTGGATGTGCAAGAGATTTATTGGAGCAAATGCGTATGGGGAAAGACCTGGAAGAGGTGGGAGGAGCCTTAGGACCAGGGTGGAGGCATAACCCTGTAAAGGGGGGGGGGGGCAGGAAGGGGTGCATAAGGAGAGCCACAGATAGCAGTGCAGTTCTAAAAGTGTCAGCTAGGCCAGTGAGAGTCCTTTAGCCACAGTCTCCCATCCAACAGGAATGGGCCCACCTTTTGATCTATGCCACACTCAGTCTTTGGATAGGAGCAGCTCACAGGAAGCACAGGCCTGGCAGGAGCACGGTGGCAGGCTCAGAGCTTAGCATTTGAAGCTATCCATCAAACACTTCCCCTAGCAGAGATGTGAGGGGCAGAATTTTATAGCACCCACAGTCATCCAGTTGTCCAATGACTAGCCTTATCATAATGCATAAAGGAGCAGTTGTTTCTGTGCGCAGTTCCTATATGTATGGATTTCAGCTACCATTATTTAGTTAAATAACAACAGTCCTCCTCTAACCGTCCCCTGACAAATCTCAGTTGCCAGGGTATCTTAAGTGTGAGTAATTACGTAAAGTACAAACTTTGCTGCTAGCTCTTCAGTCCATAGATCATTACATTAATAATCGATGCACAACACAATCAATGACCACTCATGTCACCTCTTCCAAAGTCTGCTGGTGATGAGTCACTGTGCATCAGGTATTCAGTTCATGCACAGACAGAAAAGTGTGTATTTGTGTTGTCTCCTTGTCTCCCAGTGATGGATCCATGTGACATTTACACAAATGTATAATCAGAAGAGGGAATTGGCCAACAAATACAAAAGTGAAGAAAAACAAAAGATTGAATGTAAGTAGAGTTCTAGGAGAAACAACTGATCATGGGAATGTTGACACAACCACTGTTGGAGAGACTCTAAATATGCAGCCACAGGAACAGGAAGAAGATGAACTTACTAACGTAAATGAGGAAAGCTGTCGTGAAGAAAAGGCTGATGATCTCCCAGAACTGATGCTATCAAAACTCTTCACTTTAAATGTACTTTCAGAGATACTTCACAACGTTGAAAGTGCACAGACTAAAATGTTGGAAGCTGGTCCAAAGTTAGAAAGGGGTATGATGACTCACCAAAGCCTAGAAAAAAATGCTCACTCAGTATTGTCAGTTATACAATGAGAAGGTGGCAAACATTGTTCAAACTACTCTTAAGAAGTTTTTTTGTTTGTTTGTTTTCTTGAGACAGAGTCTCACTCTGTTGCCTAGGCTAGAGTGCCATGGTGTCAGACTAGCTCACAGCAACCTCAAATTCCTGGGCTCAAGCGATCCTTCTGCCTCAGCCTCACAAGTAGCTGAGATTACAGGCATGCGCCACCATGCCCGGCTAATTTTTTCTATATATATATTTTAGTTGGCCAATTAATTTCTTTCTATTTTTAGTAGAGATGGGGTCTTGCTCTTGCTCAGGCTGGCTTCGAACTCCTGACCTTGAGCAATCTGCCCACTTCCTCGGCCTCCCAGAGTGAGGTTACATTACAGGCGGGAGCTACCGCACCTGGCCCGAGAAGTTTTTTATAAAGGTGTAAGATACTTTAATTCTCAATGTTTCTTCCAATGCTTTAAATTATAGCATACTAAAGAAATACTAGTTTTATCATTTTTTATTCTCTTATATATTTATAACCAATACCAAGAGAATTTTCAATGTTTTGATAATAAAGTTTAAAGGTCACAGAACAATCATAATTTTTCCCATGGATTATTAAGACTGCTTTGTGTGATTCCAGCTCAGTCATTTTTACATTTCTATCTAAAGCAAGGACTGCCTGTGTGTATCAATTTAACCATACTCGCTTTTTTCTCACTAACTAAGTAATAGTCACTAAAGATTTGAATAATTAAGCAATACGAAATATACGATCACAATTAAACATCAAAATTTAACAAAATTACAATGTTGAACAGTCTAACCATGTGCCATTTAACTCAAGTTCAAATTACAGCATATGAAAAGTTTTCTAACATATTTAAATGTTAGGAAATTTAAAAAATCATCATTTAGCCACTAAATTCTGATGGTTCAATAAGAAGGTAGAGGGCACTTCTAGTATTTTCCCCTAGCTACAAACTGGAAAAAAAGTTATTTCAATGAGTAAATGAGATTGGGCAGCATATAAAACAAGAACTTCCTCAGAGGCACAAGTTAGAAATCCTTCCACAGCTTCTGGTTACTATCAAGATGGTAAATACCCTGCCAGCTCCCTCCCCGAAAATCAAATCTGGAGAAACTAGAGAAGCTAAAAGGAAGCATGGATTCCAGGAAACAATAGAAATAACCTCCACAAAGAAACTGGGCAGACTCGTGCTGCCCTGCACACTGTGTAGACAGCCGTAGGGAGCTGAGCAACTGCAGCCTCGGGGGAGGGAGCCCCAGTGGCAGTGAAAGGACCAGCTGGAGGGAACTGTTTCTCGTTCTCCCTTCCATCAGCCCATATGGAGTCAACACGGTCACTGCCCATCCACTTGCTAGAAATGGCACAGACATCCCAAAGCTCCAGGGCTGGTGTTCTGTGTCAGCGCAGTTCAAAAGCCCTTCTTGTGAGAACAGTCAATGAAAGTAGGCAGTGGGTATTTACTAAGTGGCTGCCCTTAGGAATTCAGTTCTCCAACCTCTTCCCTCCAAACTCGCATGGCCAGTGCAATACCACTGAAGCAGACTGCCTCTCCCTAGTGCTGCATCTCTCTCTGTGTGGAAAAGTGAAATGCTTCTTGACAGAGTTCCCTGGTACAGTGTCAGCTGCTGGAGTCATCACTAATGGAATTTTGGTATTTGGGCCTCTCCTCCTTGAGTTTCATCCTGTGCCTTCTCTTTAAACTTTCCAACACCAGGACAGTTTAGGGCATGCACTTTAGTGCCTTCCCACATATGTTTTCTGATTGAATAGCTGAAACCTCCAGAAACCATCACAAGCCCAAACAATTCAGAAGACAAAAGCTGCATATATGCCACACAGCTGAAGCAGAATTGTTGAAATCATGAATTTCAAATATCCTGATATATATATTTAAGGGAAAGATCATGGAAAATATTTGTAACATTAATAATGAACCAGAAATAATAAAAAGTGGAAATGGTAGATAAGTAAAATACAAACACTGACATAAAGAACATAATAGGTGGAGCAAATAATAGAACAGATACAGTTGAAGAACTTTAATGAGTTATAAAGCCTGATTCAGCAATTTTCTAAGAAAGCATAAAGAAAAGTAAAAAGAGAAAATACTCAAAAGAAAAGTAATAGTTATGCAGGGTAGATGTGCAAATGCTAGCATGTCCATGGTAAGAGTACCAGAAAGAAGAAGAATATAAATAGAAGAAAAACATCTTTTATAAAACAAATTTTTCAGAATTAATAAAAGATAAAGATTTTAGTTTACACTTGTTAAATAGTACAGATAAGGAGAATAGGGGGTTTAGCAAGTTAGATTTAAGAATATCATATGTGGTAAGATTTAAGAATATCAAGTACCAAGAGAAATTCTAAAAGCCTATAGAGGGAAATAATAGATCATCTACGAAAGAACCAGGCTGATATTCCTTATCAACAGCAATACTGGATGCACAATAGAGAAATATTTTTATGTATTAAGGGAAAATAATATTAGCCCAGAATTTGATAAGAAGCTAAAATGTGAAGGTATAATTAAAATATTTAATGACATATCAGACCTCAGATTTTCCACAAAAAACTCCTCCTTGAAAATACTCTTACAGAAAGTATTCAAATAACGTGAAGAGCAAAATTTAGAAGATATTAATACTTCGCAAGTTACGAATTGTAAAAGAATTCAGTGATCTATGGAGTATACCGTTCATAGAAAAGACAAAGCAAAACAACAACAAGGCAAGTAAGGACTAAAATAACAAAAGACAGTGTATCTATCAGTAACTTGGGGATAAACTCTAGATGACAGCAATATGATGTGCTGTTGAAGGAAAAAAATGTTCCAGGTACTTATCCTTTTAAACTTGATAAGTTTAAGAATTCAATAAATGTGAACAAAATTGAATATGAGTTTGAGTCAAGTAACCAATGTAAGGACAAAATTACAAGACGTAACTTTTAAAACTATTAAAAGATAATTCTATCTAAT
>VSMD01116124.1:0-104284 GCA_008750895.1 Mirza zaza | reverse complement strand
CGCTAGCCCCACCACCCGATGTGGGCTGCTTCACCCCTTCGCATGGGAGTATCCGCCCTTACAAGCCCAGTCTAACATGTTATCTCCTCCTCTGCCCTGTCCTGAGCCGGGAGAGGTGGAACGGATAAGAATTCTTCCTGTAGTGTGAACCCAAAAACCTTGGAACCATTCTTTTTTAATTATTTATTTATTTATATATTTTTTATTTTTTAGACAGAGTCTCACTCTGTCGCCCGGGCTAGAGTGCTGTGGCATCAGCCTAGCTCACAGCAACCTCCAACTCCTGGGCTCAAGTGATCGATCCTCCTGCCTCAGCCTCCCAAGTAGCTGGGACTACAGGCATGCGCCACCATGCCTGGCTAAGTTTTTCTATATATTTTTAGTTGGCCAATTAATTTCTTTCTATTTTTAGGAGAGATGGGGTCTTGCTCTTGCTCAGGCTGGTCTCAAACTCCTGAGCTCAAATGGTCTGTCCACCTTGGCCTCCCAGAGTGCTAGGATTACAGGCATGAGCCACCGTGCCTGGCCTATTTTTAAATGAACTATTCCAGCCACACAAAAGGTACAGAAAGCAACACAACAAACCCCTGTGTTCCTACACCCGGCTCTAATAGTAACCATTGCCAATATCCTTGGAGCCCCCTAAGTACCCTTCCCACTGCATCCCCTCTTCCCTGGAGAGGCAGCCACAATCCTGAATTGGGTATTTATCATTCCTACAAATTCTTTAAATGTTCGCTACAGGTGTTTGTGCCCTTACATGATATATGGAATTATCATGCTTGTTTTCAAATACTACGCAAGTGAAAACACTCTTTGTGTCTCTTTCTTCCACTGAGCGATTTTTGCTCAAATTTACCCCTATGATGGGAGCTCTTTCTTTGCAGTGTAATGTTCCATGGCCGAGTGTGCCACACTCGATGTCCCCTCCCCTGTAAGGAGACATTGGAACTGGCCAGGTGAGCTCAGCCCCCACCTCTCTTCTCTCAGGCAGCCACCCAGCCCGGCTTTGACTCTGTTGCTATGCAAAAAGCCTCTGATATGGTCTCCAAAGCGACCCCCTACTAGGACTTCATCATCTGTCACCTGACAATCCCAGGAGTCACTAACTGGCTCCTCGGCACCACTGTTCCACTTAGCCTGTTCCCAAAACCTCCAGGTGATGCTCTAAAGCCTCCGGTGGGCACAGTCCCCCACCCGGGTCCCAGCATGGCCTGTGGGGCCCCCTGGAGCCTGGTGTCCACCTCTCCAGGGTCATCTACCCTTTGTGGCTCTCCCCAGATGTCCCCCTGAGCGTTCTCTCTGCTATTTCCCCTTGCACAGCTTTCCTGCTCAGTCCAATCTTTCTCTCAAGGCTCCTGGTCAATATTTTCTCCTTTAAGAACCTGCCCTGAACACCTGGAGGCCACAGCATGTGGGGCTGGAACCACGGATGGGCCCTCTGTGCTTTTTTTTTTTTGAGACAGAGTCTCACTCTGTTGCCCGGGCTAGAGTGCCGTGGCGTCAGCCTAGCTCACAGCAACCTCAAACTTCTGAGCTCAAGCAATTCTCCTGCCTTAGCCTCCCGAGTAGCTGGGACTACAGGCATGCACCACCATGCCCGGCTATTTTTTTCTGTATATTTTTAGTTGGCCAATTAATTTCTTTCTATTTTTTTAGTAGAGACAGGGTCTCGCTCTTGCTCAGGCTGGTTTCGAACTCCTGACCTTGAGCAGTCCTCCCACCTCAGCTTCCCAGAGTGCTAGGATTACAGGTGTGAGCCACTGTACCTGGCCGGCTGTGTGCTTATTTAACCACTTCGGTACGGCGCTCACCGGCCATGAAACCTTGCCCACAGCCGGCACTCACAGTCCGCACGACAGTTCGTGCTGTGCATTGACGACGAGTCTGTCTTACTCTTGTGCGATGAGGAAAGCTTTAAAGCACTGAAAGCGTGTTTTACTTTACAGGCAGCTTTACTTGTAATGTCAATCAGAATGGGTAACATATACATATATGTTTTCATTACGTTATTTTTAAATGTTCACAATTTTATTTTGATAAATGAGAAATTAGAAAAGTCATATCACAGCTGTTGGCTAAAGTCGACGCTCGGCTGTGCGCCTTCATCTGTGGCTGTCGACTGTAGTCAAGACTGGTACCAGGGTGGTTAAGTACAAGCCCGTCCCCCGCTGGATGTCAACTCCCCAGTGACGCCGGCATCACCAGCGTCACCACTCTCTGGGTGTCAGCAGGTTGACACCACCTCACACCACCAAGCCATTCCATGCTCCCCTTACTCCGAGCTCTCGGGTGGATGGCCATTCCTCAGATACGAGTCACTCGTCCCATAGCTATGGGTTGGTCACGCCACGAGGGGGCCGGTTTCTGGCAGCCCCTCTGCCTCCTCCACTTGACCTTTTGTTTTCTGCCACATTAACCTTCCCCAAGCTCTATCTCAGCCGCTCTGTGGGCCTAGAACATTCTCTCCTCTCCCCTCTTCCTGCCCAAATTTCCCCTCCGCAGCCCCAGATTTTTCAGGGTGTCTTCCAGAACACGCTGGTCTCTACTAAGCACTCCAGTCCCCTTGACTCTGTGGTGATTGGCATCCAAGACTACATTTTATTAATAGCTATTATGTGTTCAGGGCTTATTACGCACCTGACATCTTTTTATTTATTGTATCATTAATCTTCTCAACAAGCTAGTGATAGAGAAATTATCACCCTACCCCATTCCACAGATGAGGAGACTGAGGCCCAGGGAGGTCAAGAAGGTTTCCCAAGGCCACGGAGCTAGTGAGCAGCAAAGGTGAGACTCGAACCCTTACTAGGCTAGCCTCACAGTGCCCGAGTTTACTTACAGCACGTGGCACTTGGCCATCTCCATCTGCTTCCCGGCAGAGAAGCAGCGTTCTGAGAGCGGAGACCCCTCCTGTGTTTCTCAGGTGACCGTCCCTACCCCCTGCGTCTGGCCCACTCCTGGTCCCAGCAGCAGCCTGTGTAGCGAGGCTTGCATTCCAGGTCCCAGAGAAGGAGGGGCCCGGGGGGAGGGCTGGGGCTAGTGCCCATCCCACCGTGGCATGGCCTTGTTCACTCAGCCTGTCTTCTGAAGGTGGCCGGCCCCCCACGCCCCATCCCTGGCCCCTCCTGGCCAGGACAGAGGGCCTTTCAGCCTTGGCTGCCATCACGACCACCTTCTTGGGAGGGGCTGTTTTCCTCAAGTGATCCCGAGTGAAGCAGACTGCAGGCCAGTGGAGGGGTCCCGGGCCTGTGTGCTGGGATGTCACTGTGAGCACAGCGGGGCATGTGTCCCTGCCCTGGGCATCCATAGGCTAGTCCCCTAAGGATGACTGAGCGTGGACGGCACCTCTCTGCTGGCAGCACGCGTGTGGCGTGTGTACGTGTGAGGGTATATGCCTGCGTGAGTGCAGGGGGCGGTCGCTTTTAATTCCCCGCCTCAGACAAGGGCCTCTTTGTCTCCACTGCTCTGACTCACTGCTCCATCAGAAGGAGCATGGCGTGATTATTTTTATAGGCTGTTTCAGCCTTCTTTCTCCCGTTCACTCTGTCCTTCAGCAACTGTTCCAAGCCCCAATCCACCTCCTTCTGCCTAGAGAAGGACAGAAGCTGCGGGACTCTGAAGCCAGTGCCCAGTGCCTGGCTCAGAGGCACTCTACCTCAGTTTCCCTACCAGGAGTCTCTAAAGCAGCAGTGTGTGTGTGGGGGGAGCCAAAGCAATAGTGCCACTGGAAAGCCGGACTGAGCCACAGAGCCTCCCTCTTCCCTTTCCCCATGCAAACCACGGCTTCCTTGTTCTCAGGGCTTTATCTGCTAACCTCTTCTGTCCTCTGTGCCTCAGTTTCCTCATCTGTAAAACGGGGGTAATAATATCTGAGTTGTTATAAAGAGTAAATGAAATATAAAACTTCGAGAATAGCATCTAGCACATAAGAGCTCATGGTTAATATTTGTTATTATTAAAAAATGTTTACTGAGCCCTTCGCTGTGCCCGGGGCTGGAGTTCGCACAGGGAGCTGGCGCACCCGGCTCGGGCAGGCGGGTTTGCCCAGAGGAGCAGCAGGTCCGCCTTGTCCGGCGCGCCCTCTGCTGGCCGCTGGCGAAAGGCCTTGGGCGGCGGCGGGAGTTAGCGGTGGGGAGGGAAAAGCTTTGAGCTGGAGGGGAAGGGGGACTTCTGCCGGGTGCTGAGCCCGGACTGCTACTTATCCCCCCTCAAAATGTCCGGCTCGGAGCACTTCTCTTTTTGCGCTAGCCTGAGAACAGGCTCCGAAGATCCATTCCCATCGGGGCCCAGAGATGAGTGACAGCAGAATGAAGCTTCGTGCTACACTCAGGGCTTGCTGAGGAGTCGGTTGTAGAAGGCAATAATGAGAGGGAGAGGGTGCTGCCCCCTGAGAAACTGAGGCTGGACTGCTGCAAGGACTCTCAGCTAGACTGCTGAGAGTGAGGCTGGGCGCAGTCTTGTCCCTTTAGATGCGGGGTAGGAGAACGCCCCGTCGGCCTGCAGCCTGTCTGCAGAACAGACCCTCTTCTTCTGGGGGGGGTGAAGCCAGAGGCTGGGAGCAAGACAGCCAGCACCTCTGGGTTCTCTGGGACTTTCTAGGGGGCTGGTGGGTCCCAGCTGGGAGGGGAGGTGGCCGCAGCACAATCAGGGCTAATTGCTTCTTACGTCACAGAGAGAGGCTAGTTGTACTGGGCAGGGCCCTGCAGCCCGCAGAGGGCAGATGGCACACTCAGCAGGGCTCCCTTTTTTTTTTTCTTTTGGGACAGAGTCTTGCTTTGTTGCCCAGGCTAGAGTGAGTGCCGTGGTGTCAGCCTAGCTCACAGCAACCTCAAACTCCTGGGCTCAGGCGATCCTCCTGCCTCAGCCTCCCGAGTAGCTGGGACTACAGGCATGTGCCACCATGCCAGGCTAATTTTGCTAATTTTTTCTATATATATTAGTTGGCCAATTAATTTCTTTCTATTTATAGTAGAGACAGGGTCTTGCTCTTGCTCAGGCTGGTTTCGAACTCCTGACCTTGAGCAATCCGCCCGCCTCGGCCTCCCAGAGTGCTAGGATTACAGGCGTGAGCCACTGCGCCCGGCCAGCAGTGCTCCTTTGTACAGCACTCGGCCAGGGGACTCTGAGACCCCCAGCTGAGCCCCGCTCCCGAGGTGCCATGTGGGACAGGGAATCACTCCAGGCTCTGCACAGGTGCCCAGAGGAGGAGGGCAGGGCGGGGAAGGGAGGCAGAGCAGATGGGGGCGAGAGAGAAAGCAGGGAGAACGAGCGAGAGACGCACAGAAACGTGATGGCAGAAAAAGCCAGAAGGCCTCAGAGCAGAGAAGTCAGCGAGAAGATTCTCCAGGTCCCACCCCTTTCCTGCCCCACCTTCCCCTCAAATTTGGCTTCTGGAAAGTTCCAGCAGTTCCGTGATTTGTGGGATCATCGATTTCAGTGCTGTTTCCTCCACACCCTCCCCTCCCTCACCCCCCTAATACACATGCTGCTGGGCCCTGCCCCTGGGGACTGAGGCCTGGAGCCCCTGCCCGCCCTGGAGGAGAAGGCAGTGTCTGGAAGGTGACCTTGGGGCTGGGGCCTGAGAGGCGGGAGGGGCGCAGGGCAGGGCCGGATCCCGTGTGGGAGGAGAGGCGGTGGGCTGGCAGGGTGGGCTGGCAAGGTGCGGCTCGGCAGCTTGGCCCGCTTCCCTTCCTTCCCCATCTGAACAATCACGTTGCCAAGCCCGAGCCGCCAGTACCCGTCACCACACCTGTGCCACGTGAGTGTGCGTGCACCCCCTAATAGCCCCACCGTGCCAGGATGCCAGCCCCACCCAGGGCACCCCCACGAAGACGCGGATGATGGGCCCAGGGTGGGCATCTCGAGGGTGGCTGCCAAGGGGAGGAGCCCTGCGGCAGGGTCCTCCCAGCCCTGGATAGACGGCCAGCCGGCCTTGCCGGAACTGCCTGGCCTTGGACTTCAAACCAGTGAAAGAGCTGGGGCGATGGCTGGGCCCTTGGGAGAAAGCATTGCAGCGGGGAGACCTGGTTTAGGAGGGCGGGACAGGAGGCGCTCAGGAACCAGGAAAGGGAAGAGGGCCCTGAACCCACACACCGGTTTGTTCGGCCCCCTTGTGCACGCGCCGAACCCCCCCCAGCCTCCACTGCCCTGGACCGCGCCTGGGCCCCCCAGTGATCTTCCAGCCTCAGTGCTCCCCTCTGTCCTCTGGCTGACACACACAGGGCCCAGTGAATAGAGGACGTTTAATATTTCTGTGCTGGTCAAACGGAACACAGGTAGGGAGTACATGGGGAGGGGGCCGAGGGCCCCCTGCCTCTCAGGAGGGCGGCTTGTGAGGGGTACGTGGGGTTCTTGGGACATGTCCAAGGAGTCTTCTCAGCAAACGGGCCAGGCGGTGTGTTATGAGCGTCCAACACACCCAGTCCTTGGCCTCGAGTTGGGGTCCCCCATAGGGGGTCTGTGGAGAGTCTCACTTGTTCCAGCTCTTTCACTGGAATCCACACTCCCAGCGCATTGGGGGACTTGGTCCTAGGGAGGGGTCTGGAGGCCCCCCAGGAAGCAGCCCAGGGTTGGGGTCAAGGGCTTTGTGAGAGAGCCACCTCCTGCCCTCAGCCCTGTCCCCTTGCCCAGGCTGGCCGGGAGCAGAGGGGAGGGGATCAGGGCTCCCACCTCCACTGAGCCCCAGGGTCCTCGGGGTGGGGCAGAGGAGGGGTGGAGGGAGAGGGTTTTGGCCACCAACAGACACTGTAAACTTTGGTTTAAAACAATAACTTAAGTGGAGGGAGGGCTTCCAGCCTGGGGCTGGGTGCAGGGCTGGGAGAGCAATGCTGGGGAGGCGACAAAGGAAAAAGCCAACAAAAAGTTTTGGTTTTTGCTTCCGGCATAAGAAAGGTCTTTGGTCATCCGTTTAACTGGGGGACAGGGAAGAGGTGCTGAGGGGGTGGGAGAAGACTGTGGTGGGGACCTGCAGGCGGGGGTGGCGTGAAGCTGGGCTCCAGCCTCGCCTGTCCCCGTGCTTCCTGGCAGTCCAGCGCCACCTTCGGCCTCGGGCAGCTCGGCTCCCCCTGCAGAAGCCCACCTGGCACAGACCTCTGTGGACAAGGTGGCGCTGGGCCTCTTCCTGTGCTCCCTGGCGTGGGGGTGGCTGGAGGAGCACCCAGCAAATGGGTGGGGGTGAGGGCCCAGTTCATCCTGGGTCCCCGACTCAGGTTGGGGGCAGGGGCTGGAGCCAGGCGGCCTGAAACTTCAGCTCCCCTACCCAGGCTGGGGTAGGAGGCGGGTGGAGAGTTATTTCTTCACAGTACGGAAAAGAAGGCGGAAGGGAGCATGAATTAGGGAAGTGGGGGCCTCTGGCCAGAAAACACTGCCAGAGCCAGGTGCGAGGGGCCCTGGGTTTGAGAGGGGTGACTTAGCCCCGCCTGCGGGTCTCCGTGGCGCCGAGGGGCCCTGTAGGGGGAGCTGGTGGGGAGGAGGGCCCTGATGCTGCTGGTGGTTGGGGGAGGCGGCATTCAGATGTGGGGGAGGGTCTGAGGAGGGCTCTGGGCCCTCCGTGTCCTTTGTGTGTCCTTTACTGGTCCCAGACCAGGGGCTGTGTGTCCCCTGGGGGTGAGGACCGTCCCTGCCCCCAAGTGTTTCGGGTCACCTGGGGAGTTGCTGGCCCAGGCCTCCCCCCGTCTGAGTCCTGGAAGTGCCTTGAGGCTTGGGAGGGGCTGTGGAGTGGGACAGGTGGGGCCGGGCCCAGGAGGGCGGGGTCTCACCCCTGCCCTGCCTGCCGCCGAGCCCTTAGGACAGTTCTTCTCCGGGCAGCTCCTCTTCCAAGTCCCTGTCTTCTGGGGGCCCCATGGTGCTGGGGTTGGGGGGGCCCAGGGAGGGCGCGGGCTGCCGGTCCTCCTCCGCCTCAGCCGGCTCCTCTTTCACCTGCACCGGGTGGCTGTGGCACAGGCGTGGCATGGGCACCTGGGGCCTCCCCCTGCCCCTCTGCCCCTCCCCCAAGGCTCGCCCAGAATCTGGGGCACAGTGGGGTGTCCACAGCCCTTCCCAGTATCACATGCCCCAGGTCTGATCTCCCCTGGGGGGCTCTCTGGAGAAAGAGGACGTTGGGGCAGAGATGGCCTTGGGCTGGGGAAGAGGAAAGGGAGCAGAGGGGAGGAGGAAAGACAAAAAGAAGGGGGAGAAAAGGAGAGTGAGAAGAGGGGTGGGAGGGGAGAGGAGAGGGTGGGAAGGGAAAAGGAGCAGGAAGGGGTCCCTGCCACACAGCGGGGGGTGTAGGTGGCTCACCTGTACTGGGGCGGGGAGAGGCGAGGGGGGCTGCTGCTGCCGTTGCTGGGCAGCGGCTCCACGGGGGCGCCCGCGTCGTCATGGCTGAGGGGCAGGAGGCTGCTGGCAGAGCCGGGGTTCAGCACGCCAGGGCTGTTGAGGAGGGGGAAGCTGCTCTCGGCCAGGGCGGCCTGGAGGGGCGCAGGGGTGGCCCCAGTCAAGTGCTGTCCCTCCCAGCCCTAGAGAGCCTCCTGTGTGTCCGTCTCCAGCCCCCAGGCCCGGACCCATCCTTCTGAACACAGCGCACCTCCAGGGGCAGCAACGCTGACCCTGACCTCCGGCCTCCCAGCCTTCCTGGGACCTGGGCCTGGCTTAGCCCCTCTTCCAAGGACAGAGAACCCCCAGATTGACAGGCCAGGAAAGAGGACGCCAGGGGTATGCCAGCCTCCGTCCCTCTGCCTGGCCCTTCCCCCAGCCCAGCCAAAAAACCAGAGGTGGAGGATGGAGTGCAGGATGGTTTTGGAAACCCGGAGTAGTCTTCGCCCCCCTCCCCCCATCCTTCCCTCCTCTCACAACCCTCTGCAGGGGAGGGTCTCTTCTATGAGGCCGGCCCTGTTGGAGGGAAAGCAAGGGGGTTGGGGCCCAGTCACCTGGTAGCTGGCATTAAGTGCTCCGTAGCTGAGGCCCGAGATCATGTTCTTGACCAGGGTGGGGCTCCTGGGGGAGAGAAGGAGTCTTTGGCTCACTCGTTCCCTCAGCCCCGGCATCTCTCCACCCTAAGGAGGCCTGTGCTGGGCCAGGGACTGTCCCACCATCGTCCTGGGAGGCCAGAGCAGGATTGGCCTCCGTGTGCTGAGTTGTGTGCATACCCGATCTTACCCCATCCTCACGCTGGCCTGGCCCCTTCCCAGGAGAGGGTGCTGAGCCTCATGGGGCCCCCGGAACCCCTCCAACATCTTGGGTTGCTAAGTAGGAGCCAGGACTCGCCCACTGGCGGTCGTCACACCAGGCCACCCCAGCATTTCCTCTCTCTGGTCTAGATTTTCCAGCGTTAGGCAAACGAACCCTGAGGTATGGCCTCAACAGTTCCACGGCTGCAAAATCCACGCTTGCCAGCCACGCTAAATTCTAGGACGTGTGACACGCCATGTGCTCAGCCCGTGCCACGTGCTCACAGAAGGCCTTCCCACACTGGGGGGTACAGGAGCTGAGCAGGGAGGCAACGGCTCGGGGCCCTGCCTCTTCCATGGGGGGCCCCTCACGGAGCCTCTTGTAGGGGCTGAGGCGCAATCTGAACTCAGGTCTTTTGATTTCAAGTCAGTAATGAGACATGACAATACCTCCCGTGGGGACTGGCCCCTGAGGTCACTCCACAGGGATGGCTTCCCTTCCATTTGCCAGGCCCCCACCCTGCCCCGGCCTCCCACAACCGTCTGGGGTACCAAGGTGGAATCTGGGCTGGGGAGGCGGAATCTTTGAGGGGACAGGCACCCCAGAGACACCTAACTGGCTCAGACCTCTCCTTAACCGGCGGTCTCTGGCTGATAGGCACCGGCCAGCGAGCACCTGGGGGAGGGTGGCCATGGTGCTACATGGAAGCCAAAAGGGAGGTTGAGACCCTCCCTCAGTCCTTCAGTTTCCATTTAAAACGCCGTGTGGTTGAGAGGAGCGCAGAGGACCTGGGGGCAGGGGAGACCCCTGGTCCTCGACCCAGCGCTGCCACTGATCTGCTATGTGGCCTCCTGCCAGCCCCGTGCCCTCTGTGGGCCTCTTCCCTATAAGATGGAGACGTAGGGCCCAGGGGTCTCAGAGGTTGGCCCATCCTGTTGACCTGGGGGGAGCAGGGGCCCTGGGGTGGCAGCCCCCTCACAATCCGCTGGCCAGCATCTGTGTCCCAGCTCTGGCCTGCCTCTGGCACCAGGTCCGCCTTCCCCCTTCCCCCAGTCAGAGTAAGGACAGGAGACATGCACGTCTGATCTTCTGATTATCTGCCACTCCCGGCTTCCAGCCCCCTCCCCGAGCACTAGGCTCTTCCCCTCCTTTTCTCCCCACACCCCCTCCTGCCCCAACCGGGAAGGCCCAGGCGCACACGGGTACCCTGGTGCACCCCGGCAGGGCTGCGGCCACGCACCCCGTCATCTTTGGCGGTCTCCGCTTCTGGTACTCCCGCTCGTCCACGGTCCACACAGCACCCTTGACGTTCTCCACGCGGACGAAGCACTTGTGCAGGCTGAGGTTGTGTCGCACGGCGTTCTGTGGGCGCAGGGAGGGGGGCTCAGAGGCGCTCGCTCGTCCCTGGGGTGAGCACGTGGGAGAGTCCTCATCCAGCAGAGGGTGGGGCTGGGCTGGGAGGAGACCCTGCCAGAGGGAAGGAAGCCGGGGGGCTCCGGCCTCTTCCTCACCGATGACCCACTTTATTATCTGCCCCCTCTCCCTGCCGCATTTTGGAAAGTTCTAGCAACTCAACGATGTCTAGTTAGTAATAACCTCATTCACTATCTTCACTAATCAAAGACGCGTCTGTTCCTCGAGGCTTCTGATCCTATTTGAGCCCCGGCACCTCAGTGAGCCGGGGACGTCTCGTCTCAGGTGCGTGCGGAGTTTCCGATAAGCTTTTAAGAGTTTCGGAAATAACCCACGAGCCCTCACTGCTACCTTCACCGGCCCCTGGAGTCCGAGAGCCGTGGCTTTGAGCTTCAGCTTAGAACAGACAGCTTATTTATTGAGAGCACGAGGTATACAGCACAGGCCTAATACATGCTTGTTGAAATAAACTGGGAGAAAGGAGGTGTGGGTTTACGGCTGAAATGAGAGAAAGAGGATGCGTCACCTTGTCACTCCCACCTCCTCCTAACAGGATAACTTCAAGAATTGGGGTCATCTGGTTTATAGGACACTTGGGTGAGGGTGGGGGAGCGTGGCCCACTTCCACCCCCCATGGGAGCGTTCCCTTGTCCCCTCCATGTCCCTCTGTCCCGTGCCTGCACCCTCCTCTCACAGCTTCACTGCCCCCCCGCCGGCTCCCAGCCATCACCGTCCCTGTCTGCCTGCGTCCTGTCCCTGCTACCTGTCCTCCCTCAGCCTCCCCCACCTCATCCCGTCCTTGTCTCCTCTTTACATTTCTAAACGGGGAAGAAAGCGGGCAGGGCGGCAGCCAGTGCCCCTGGAGATCCCCTCTCCCTCTCTCCCTTCCAACTCTTGCCACTTGCAACTGGCCCGATTTCATTACCAATTTTAATTTGCCTCTAATTAAATCCTGTGTATTTTTCCGACTCGCTTGCTAATCCACGAGGGAGGCGGGCGGCTGGAGTGGAATCTCTTGGAGCGATAATTACAAAGGGCCTAATCACGCCGGGGCTCCTGCCTCGGAATAAATTTGCCCGCATTACGGGGCTCCGATCCTCCGCTTTGCAAATGAGAATGACCCCAATTTCCGAGGATGGCCTCACCGGGGCTTTTTTCCCTCATTTCGAAGCCTGATTCGTGATGAGAGACTAATTCGTTACGCTGAAACATTAACGGCAATTTAAGGGGTCTGGCGGGGGCCGCGTAAACAAAAGGACGGGCCCACAACACGGGCCTTGGGAGGCGACGGGCACAGGGGGAGGGCCAGCCAGGGCCATCAGCCTGGCAGATGGCAGCGCTGTCCCTGGATGAACAGCAGCTGGCCTGGCCCACACCCGCTCCCAACCCTTCTGCCCTGGTCTGGGCAGGCAGCATCACAGGGTGGGGGCCAGAAAGGGTAAAGAAAGAGGGAAAGAAGGAAGCCAAAATAATTTAGGAGAGGAAGAAGAGCGACCTAAGGAACAGCTGAATGGGTGGAAAGTAGAGGCTGACTATAGATGGGACCTATTTCCCAAGTAGTGTGAATGAAGCGTGGCTGAAAAAAACCTGCCGGTCAGAGTGGACCTCAAGCTGGGATGGAGTCTGCTATGCAGTGAGGAGGACACATGCAGCGCCCCCAGGCGGTGGAGGCTACAGCAGAGCATTGCTAACTGGGAAGGTCCCCCTCTCAGCCATTCACTGTCTCCAGCTCAGCCATCTTCTTGCTGGGACCTGGATTAGGTGAGGGGAGATGGAGGTAAAGAACTGGGAGGGAGAGACACCCTACAGAGATGACCAAGGCTGGACAACCAGTCAAAGGTGGCAGGGTTGGAATATTGAGGGAGGTGGCTTCATGATGGTCATTGAGTGGTTTAAGGAAGTCACCAGCTCCTCCTAATCTCAAGAGAAGAGAGAAGTAGAAAACTACGGTGGGGTGGGGCGGGTAAGTGAGAAGAGGAAAGGAGGGTAGCTGGGTGAGTGGTACTCTGTCCCCAAGGAAGAGTTGTCTTATGGAAATGAGGCTCTACATTGCCACCCCTAAAGGCAAAGGATTCAAATTCATTGTTAAAGTGAACATTAGAAAATAATCGTAATGATCCCTCAACCATTTATAAAACCTGGTGTCTGAACTGGCCTGGAGGTCGAAGACTGGACCAGGTGGCCCCAAGAAGGCCTTGCTGGCTCAGAAAGAGGGCAGGACTCTGGTTGGCAGGAAATGACATCACTCACAGCCAATCACAGCAGCTGTCCCAGCCCAACAGCCTCTCTCTCAAGCTTTGGGAACGGGGTATGGGGATACAGAAGGTCACAAGCCACGAAGCAGTCCCTCCTGCTGTACTCAGCACATTCCTGGGGCAGAGAAGGCTGGGCCCCCTGCAGACCCCACCCAGCCCTGTGCGCTGGCAGGGAGGAAGACCTCAGTAACACTTGTTGAAACCTGGTGGGATTGGGGGAAAGAGCCTGTTTAACTGTAGTTCCTGCACTGGTCAGCAGGGGGACTCAAGAGCCAGGGATGCAAGTAAGGCTCTGAGCTAGGGACTCCTCCCCGGGTGTCTAACCTTCCCCACAGGGCCCCATCTCTCCTCCTTTTCCCATCCCTCTCCCAGTTTAGATACTGCTTTCCCACCCTGCTCTGTGCACGTCAGCGCACGTGCACACACACACACACATCTTGGCTAGGAAAATAAATGGCTTAGCGCTCTAGCTCTGCGTCCCATTTTTCTAGGGTCCCCCTCTTGCCTGCTCCTGGTCCCCCAGGAAAACTCTTATGGCTGAAGGTGTTGAAATGACTAATTGGATGAAGACAATTATCTTTCTGTGGCTGACGGCAGAGCTGGGGAGAGAGGTGAGTGCCTGTGTGTGTGTGTGTGTGTGTGTGTGTGTGTGTGCGCCCAGCCACAAGGTCCACCCTGTGTCTGTGCTCACAAGTGCCCCACTCGGGCTCCAGGACACGGACTGTCAGCCAAGGTGTCGGGACCACAGGGTTCATTCATCCCAGCCTCTGTTCCAAGCCTGGACATGACCAGTTCCTGGAGGGCCTGCTTCATGGGGCCCACAGGGGAGCACAGGGAGGATTTCCTCCCAGAAAGGCAGCAAGGCTGGAAGGACGGTGTCATTAGGAGGTGGCTACAGAACATTCCACAGATCTTGCTACGGTGGAGGTGGTGGTAGGCACCTAGCCCCGCTGGGCCCTAGTGGGGCCAGTTCTGCAGAACTAGTTGTTTAGGGAACTAATTATTAGGCAGCCGTGGTCTCAGCAAGACAAGGAGATGTCCAAGGAGGGCCGGGCCCAGGGGGAGGTGGAAGGGGCAGCCTCACCTTCCAGGTGGCGGTGTTTCTGCGGAAATAGGCGAACATCCTGGTGAACCAGTTATAGATCTCGTTCAGGGTCAGCTGCCTGTCGGGTGTTTCCAGGATGGCCTGCGGGCAAGGAAAGATCAAAGGGAGCCTCAGGATGGGCCTTGAAGGGTCGCAACGGCCCTGTGCTCCCCCCAAGCTTCCCTCCCTTGCGCCTTGCCCCAGCTCACGCGTGAGTGGGAGACCCGCTGCAGAATGCACGGGTGAGAAGGCGGGTAGGTGCTCACAGCCCCCGAGCCTGGCACAGGCTAACGGTGCCACGAGCCTCCGAGGGCGAGCACTTGTGCGAGGAGCACTTGTGCGAGGAGCACTTGTGCGAGGAGCACTTGTGCGAGGAGCACTTGTGCGAGGAGCACTTGTGCGAGGAGCACTTGTGCGAGGAGCACAGCGGCTGCTTCTAGGGGGAAAATGGCTTCAAGTGCCGGGCTCTGCACTGAGGATGAGGATGAAAGCAGTGTGCCTGTGACGGGATGTCCGCAGGGCAGAGGCTGCATGGAACTTATCCTGATGTTGGCGAAGGGCACTCTAAGCCCGGGACGGGGTGTGTGAGAATGCGTGTGAGGGCGTGCGTGCCTGTAGGGCAGTATCAGAGAGGACATACGTGTAACTGTATGTTCCTGTGTGAGTGTGACTATCACGTGAACGCTGAGGACACGAGGACTGCGGACACAGGGAGGGCGGTGCACGTGTGCGTGTGGGAGAGGGGGCGGCAGACTGAGAGCCGGCGCAGCTCTCTCGGGAGTGTGAGAACGTGAAATGAGACGTGAATGGCACTGCGGCGTGAGCGGTGAGAAGCAGCGTGCGTCCCCAGAGACATGTCGTGTGAGCAGCAGGCCGACTGAGGGGGAGAGCCTGGACAGCCAGGAAAGAAGCAAGACACAGGTGTGGAGGGAGAGGACAAGGTGAGAGGGACAGGTACCACTGGGTAGGGTGCAGCCTGCGTGCCACTCCCCACCCTCCTCCACCTGTCGTGCTCACCTGGCGGATGAGGGAGGCGTAGGTGAAGGGGGGCCTGACGTCGGCATTCTTGTAGAACTCGTGGTTCTGCGCCAGCTCTGGGGAGATGGGCAGAGGACAAGGTGGCCAGATGGGGAGGCCCAGCCCAGGGAAAGCGGCCCTCCTCGCGGCGGCCCTGCAGCCCCGGCCTGCCCTCACCTGAGGAGATGGGGGAGCAGAACTTGTCGCTGCTTCTCCGGCGGGCAGGGCCCCCGCTGTGGAGGGAGGCAGAGCTGAGGCCGGGGGGCCGTAGAGGGGTGACGGGGGCAGCGGCCGAGGTTGGGGGGTGCACGAGGCCATCTGGGAAGGAGTCTGCTGCGGAGACGGTCACCTTAGAGAATGAAGAGGAGCCAGGAACCGGGTTCAGCTGTGAGCAACAGGGAGGGTGCTGAGACAGCACCCGGGATAGGGGGTCCCAAGGGTCGGGGCTTGTGGAGGGGTGCTGGGGGGCAGGGAGGGGAGCAGCACTCACTGGCTGGCTGAAGGGCTTGGGCTCGGAGGGCCGCATGTGCAGGTGGGCCATCATGGCCTGCAGCCGCTCGCTCTCCTTGGCGAGCTGTGAGGGTGCAGAGGTGGGAGGTGAGCCCGCGGTGGCCGTGGGCGGCAGGGGCTCCTCTTCCTTCCCCGCATCCCACCCTCCTCCACCAGATCCACAGAAAGCCCCGCTCCAAACCCCACTGGCTCCACGCCTCAGCATCCCAGCTCTCTCTGTCCCCGTCCCTCTGGCCCCTCCACGCCCTCAAGGCCAGGCTGCCAGCTCCAGGAAGCCCTCCGGACCCTGACCGTGACCATCAGAGCCTTCCTGTGTGTCCAGGCTCCAGGTCCTCGCCGCCTCTACACGTGGGCCTCCTTCCTAAAGCACATGCCTGTCCTCCCCGAGGGGGGCAGAGGCTGTGGCTGAGCCACACGGACACCCGTGCCCAGAGCAGTGGCACTTGTGTGTGCCGGCCCCGCAGACTGAATGGAGACGCAGGAATGGATGAATGACTCACTCGCCCCATTCATAAATTCAATAGGTCTTTCATGACTACCCCTCCCGGCAGGGCGCTCTGCTCGGAGCCAGAAGGAAATGGGCAAGTATCGATTGGCTGACTGATAGGCTGTTACAGAGCGCAGCCTGAGAACCAGACCACCAGGGTTCTAATCCCGGCTCTGCCACTCATGAGCCGAGTGACCACAGGCAAGTTACTTTGGCTCTCCGTGCCTCCGTTTGCTCCATCTGTTAAATGGGGACAGTAAGGGCACCCACCACGGAAAGGCTGCGAGGACTCTTTGAGCTACATAGAGTATTTAGTACAGCATAGAGGAAGGGCTCAGCATGTTAGCTGTTAATGTCGTTTTTGTTGTTTCTATGTAGCGTGAGTCTCTTCTGGACCTCCCAGCAGAGACGCCCCACCTTGGGTACCCCCTAGAAGCCAGCTGTGCTCACCTCACAACCATAGTAACTAGGACCTAGAGAGCATAACACAGTGGCTTTGACCATAGGACCCTCCCTTGAGACCACCCCGGAGCCCTACTAGGAAGTCAGGGCTGTGGGCAGGCAGGGGCTGAGCCACTGTGTCCCTCCCCAGCGTCCTCCGGGCCACACCTGGATCTCCAGCTGCTGCACCACCTGCATCTGCACCCGGCACTGGGCCGTGCTACGGTCATCCAGGGCGTGCTCTGTGTTGAGGTGTCTTCAAGGAGACGGGAGGAGAGAAAATCGGCTGGGGTTCCCCCCCCCCCCCCCCCCCCCCCCCCCCCCCCCCCCCCCCCCCCCCCCCCCCCNCCCCGTGCCCCCCCCCCCCCCCCCACTGTCACCACCCTCCCAGCCCAGCCTCTAATCCCGCCCACGGCCTGAAGAGCAGACAGACAGATACAAAGAAGAGAAAGAGGTGGATAAACGGGGCAAGGGAGGAAGGCTTCTTCTCCCTTCTCATCAGCTTCCTTTGATGTCTTTGCTAAAATCCCAGCTACAGAGAGATCTAATTGCAAATGAACTAATTAAGTAAACCTCTGACGAAGCGTGAAAACAATTTGTTTGACCCTGATGCTGCAAGGGTCTGGGAGACGGTGGAGTTAATCAGTCAGTGACAGAGCCTGGCACGGCTGTGGCAGCTGGCCGCCGGCTGCCAGCCGCCTGTCTGCCTCCGGCCCGCCTGTCCGCGGGCTGAGCCCGTCACTTGGCCATCACTCTCCAGGGCTACCTCTGGAGGGGAGCAGGGGAGGGTGGTGGGTGGAGAAATGCTCATGTCTGTCCTCTCCTTTTCCTCCTGCCCCCTACCTGTTCTGGAGATGGGGTGGGAGGACGGGGACCTGAGAGTACAGACAGGGTGGGGGCGGGGGACCAGGGGTAAGCTGGGGACTGAGGCCCCAGGAGGGCAGGATGGGAGGCAGGCTGGGGGGAGGTCCTGTGGGGAAGGCTGCTAGGGGAAGGGCTGGGGTGACACCTACTTGATAAACTGGCCCAGGTCTTCACACAGGGTCTCACAGCCCGGCCACTTGCACTCTCCGTGTCCGTACAGGGGGTGGGAGCCAGGGGTCTCCTCGTGGGAGGAGCTGGGAGGGCAGGAGGGAGGTGGTGGTCAGAGACACTGAAGACCGCAGCAGCCTTGGGCTCAGCTGGGCACCAACTCCCCTGCTGGTGATGTTTCTGCCCCTGACACGGGGTACCCCGGGGCTAGGCATACTGGGAGAGGGGTGGACTTTCGGGTCCCTGAGCTCCAGCTCCTCCCTCCCTCCCAGTCCCCGCCAGCCATCCCTCCAGCTCCCGGTCTGCCCTCAGGCAGGCGTCTGCCGCCCCCTCCCAGCCCCCTCCCAGCCCAGCCCGTACCTGTCTCTCCGAGATGTGAGCACAGCGGGCTGTCCGTTGGGCAGGGTGTGGTGGGAGAGCGGGGGCGAGACCTTGGGAGGAGCTGCGAACGAGGTAGCGGTGGCAGCGGTGCCAGTGAGGTCCAGCCCCTCCTGCTTGACGCTGTCCTCGGCAGGCTGCCCGGGGGTACCTTCGCCCTTCCACAGCTGGGGCAGGTCCGTCGGACACACGGCTGCTGCGGGGGAGACCGAGGAGGCTGGCAGGGCCCCAGGAGCACACTCGGCCTTCCAGCTCACCCCTGGGAGCAGGGGCTGGCAGCTCGCAGGTGCAAAGAGGGCCGAGGGCCGGGCCTGGGAGGGGAGGGGAGGGGTGGCGGATGCTCACCTTGCGGGAGGGTCTGGAGGGGCCCCGAGGCTTGGCTGGGCTGCAGGCTGACCAGCCCCTGCCTCTGCAGGTTGAGCAGGTGCTGCTGCTGCAACTGTTGCATTTGCAGGAGCTGCTGCTGGAAGGCCAGCTGCTTGTTCCCCAGTGCCTGGTGGGGGGTCCGAGGGGGCGGGCAGAGAGGGGTGCCGTCAGCCTCAGGCATGCCATCTGGCCCCCACCCTGCGGCCACCCCCTCCCAGGGCCTGTCAGCCCCTGGAGCCGCCGTTGTGGCGTCTGCAGCTGCAGCGTCCCTGCTCCCGGCCCAGCTTCCATAGGGCTGCATGCCTCCTCGCAGTAAACACACGCATGCACGCACGCACGCGCGCAAACACACACAGCCAGACCCAGGCACGCAGCACGACGCCCTCCCTCCTCCCGCCTGCCTCCTCCCGCCGCTCTGGCTCCCACTGCAGCTGTGTGCGCCTGTGTGCGCCTGGGGGGCTCGTCACCATGATCGATGAGCCTGTCAGATTCTGGGGGCCACTCCCGCCTGGAGGGCACCCTTCCCACACGCCCGGGGTGCCCCCCTTCTGCTCTGGGGAGGGAGTATTTCTGCCCCCGCCCCCCAGCTCATCTCTTCCTTTGCTATTTAGATAAACAGAATCAAGGAGTCTGACACGGGGACCCAGGCTCAGGGCACAGTCACATCACCACTGCCCAGGCACTTGCCCGCTCGCTTGCCCGACCCCCTCCCACATCGACCCCCTCCCCCATCCACGCAGGCACTGTCAGGCTGTCAGCAAGTCCTTTCTGAGCCCCAGGCCAGGCATACCCGGGGTGTTCGGGAGGCAGGGGCCTCTCTGCCTGCCTGCCAGGGGTGGGGTAGGGGGCTGGCTATTCGATAAAGCGACAAGAGGATAAACCCAGCCTAGACACCTGCAGGCAGGTAACACACCGATCACAAGCCAGCTGAAGGGGAGGCTGAGGGTGGAGAGAAGCTCTGGGCTCCAGGGCAGCCTTCTGGGAAGAGGCAACTTAGAACACAGGGCTGTGATGTGGGCGGGGGGGGGGGGGGACAGCACATGAATGGGACCCGGGGGAGAGGCCGGTATCGGTATCGGAGCTCAGATGGGGTTCAGATGGGGCAGGGGCGCCGGCTGGGAGCTCTGGGAGGATCCTGTGGGTAAGGTGGGGGAGGGGCCCCCAAGATGGGGGAGAGACGCCGCAAGATGGGGTAGAAGCTGGGGCTGCTGAGGTGGGGCAGGCAGGTTGCTGAGGGGCTAAAAGAGTCTCAGGGCAGGTGTGGAGGGCTGAATGCTGAGTCACTAAGGGACAAGTGGGCAGGAAGATGGCATAACCACGAGGTAGCTGGGCATGAGCGTGGACCACCAGACGCCACGTACCAATGATGACACACATGTAAGCGTCCACATGCACAGAGACAGCACAAGGCAAGGAGAGAAAGAATGTGGAGGAGATGGAGGCACGCAAGTGAGCCGCCATCCCCAACCCCCCTCCACTGCTCCCTCCGTGCCCTCCCCCAGCTTTTTGCTGAATTTTCTACTGTTCCCACAAGGCAATTCCCTCCTGACCACTTCTGGACTCCCAGCCTCTGGCCAGGAGGGGCTGGGGCTGGGCTGGGGCTGTAGGTCCCGGGAGATCGGCCATCGTGGGGGCTGCGGAAGCCCTCTCACCTCTTTGGGTTGCTGCTTGCCAGCCTGCTGCTGAGTGAGGAGTTGCAGGTGGAGCTGCTCTTGCTGTTTCTTGTAGTATTCCTGCAGCTGGGGGTGGAAGGTAGGGGTGGGGTCGCTCTCCCCAGTCAGCCCTGAGGGTCCCTGAGCAGGGCTGGCGCAGAGGGAGGGGGAAAGGGCAGGGGCGGCTCATCCCACAGCTCTGAACCCCTGCTCCTGGTGATCTCCTGAGCAAGTTGTGGGGACAAGGTGCCAGGGTGTTCCAGTACTTTGCCCTGGAGTTCAGCAGACAGAGTGGGGCAGGCAGCAGGGAGGGTGTGCTGGGACTATTGTGGGGGCCAGAGCTGCTGGGAGACAGGCCTGAGCTCTGATCTCTCCCAGCTGCCCTGGAGGAATGCAGATCAGCCTGGCCTGAGCGGTCCCTCAGGTTCTCCCAGCCTGGCCTCAATGGAGGCGGTAAACAGCCCTGGAGAGGGAGGCTGGGCAGAGGAGGGACCCTTGGTCTGTCCTAGGCTGGACTCACCTGCTGGAGCATGAGGGCTTGCTGCTGCTGGAGCAGGGCCTGCAGCTGCGGTGGGGACAGGATCTGCTGCATCTGCTGCGGGGTGAGCATCTGCGGCGACATCATGGCCACCGACACGGGCACCTGCGGGATTTGGCCGTTAGCCTGCTCACCTCGATCCCACCCCAGGGAGGGGCAGCACCCAGGCCCCCGCCAAGGCGTGGCACAGTGGCTCTGAGTGGGACAGCTTGGGTTCAAAGGCTCTGCCTCTCTGCTCTGTTTTCCTTGTCTCTAAAATAAAAACAGCAACAGTGCCTACCTCTTAAGGTTCCCATGAGGATTAATGAGTTAATACTGAAGATAGAGCCTGGCACACAGCAAGCACTTATAAGGGTTGGCTATTATCGTAGGATGTGCTGTCCTCGGGGCAGGATTAGACCTGAGTGACACTGATCAGTGGAAACCATGCTTTGGAGGGTTTCTACTCCTTACTCTTGCTCAGTCTACTCTGAGACCACTACCTGCAAGGTGGGCCTGGCTGGGAGGGCAATCTACGGCCATCGGAAGGATTCAAAAAGTGGCCCACCTGGCAGGAGGACCTGGACTGTGGCCCCGCTCTCACACACGTCACACTCTCCACACACCTGTCTAGATGGCACACACACACAGTGGCCCAGAGCGGAAGCCCAGGGAGTGCTCCTGGCACCGTCCTAGTCCTGGTGTGTGGGCATGTGTGTAATGTTGTCTACGGTGAGGCAGAAGGAACAAGAGGCAGGGAGTTAGGAGGGCAGGCTTCTCCTCCTAGCTCTGTACTGAACTCACTGTGTGACCCTGAGCAAGTCACCTGTCCTCTGTGGGCTGTCAGTTTCCTCAAACAAAAAACACAGGGATTGGGCTGTAAGAGATGACACCTTCTAGCTGGAACATTCAGGCTAGAAGCAGAGCAGCTTTCTGCCCCCTGCCCTGGGTTAGGCCTCTATAGGAGGCCCCAAGAATCCAGCTGCAAGGAAAAGGTTCAGGAGAAAACAATGACATCATGCTTTTCCCAGCCCCACCTCCCATGAAACCCCCAGGCTTGTGCAGTATCGGCTGGGCAGGTCTAGGCCCCTACGTTGTTTTGTTCCGCCATTTTAGCAGGACAGTGCCCTGCTGGGGTGGTCTGCCACCCCCACCACTCTGTGAGCCTCACGTATATAGGACTCTTCTCTAACCTCCTCTCTCACTCCTGAGTCCTGGCAGAGTGCCCAGCACACAGTAGGTACTCACTGAGTGTTTGCTCCCTGGGCTGAAATGCCTTCCCCAGCAAATCAGAGGCCCCTCTGCTGGCCCTGGGGCAGGAAAGGAGGGGTATGGGGCCAGCCCAATCAGGGAGGAGTGTGCAGGGAGGGACTTGTCCTGGGTGGTGACAGGTTCAGTTCCCAGGGGACCCTCCCCCCCCCAGCCTCAGCCCCACCTGTGGGGCAGGGGAGGAGGAGCTGGTTCTCTTCCCAATCCCTGGCAGGGGCAGGACTCAGCCTTGAACCAGCCCTTAAGCCACGGATTAGGAAATCCTCAGGCAGAGGAGCAACCAGGGAGGGACGGGGAACCGCCCTCACTGTCCCCAACTCTTCTCGCCCATCCATAACTAGAGGCTGTGACCCATCTGGCTGTGACGCCTGGCAGGTGTAACACCTAGCTTTTTGGTAAGGCACACACCATGTGAACGAAGGCTTCCGGGATCTCTAATCCAGAGGGGATGTGCCGTGCCAGCCCTTAGGAGTGGTTTTGTCTCTTTTTCAACCCGTTCGTACCAATGCGATCAGAGAGGTCTAGTGGCTTTAAGGGGCAGAGTTGGGATTCAAGCCCAGGTGTGTGTACTCCATAGTTCCCAGGTCCCACCCTGCCTGCCCCACCCCCAGGGCAGGTGTTGAGAAGGGTCAGGGAGGACACACGAAAATGGGATGTCCAGGGGGCCGAGGGGCTGATGAGGCTGAGCCCACAAAAGCAAACTTCCTCTCTACAGCTCTATCCCGGAAGGACTCTGCAGAAAGCCCAGTTGCAGGGTGGGTTGTATGGTCCTTGCTCTCTGAGTGGGGCTGGGGTTGGGGGCACACAGACCCAATCCCCTGGCAGAGCCAGCCTGTGTCTGCTGTTGGCCGGTCTAGAGGCAGCTGGGGTGGCTGCTCAAACAACTTGGGTTTTGCCATCGAAGACTCAGGATGCAAACCCTAGGCTGGGAGTGCCCGGCACGGAGCAGGTACCAGCAGCAGCATTCCTATCTTTCCTCCTCCCATGGCAGTGGTCAACAAAGAGAGGTGTCGTGGTGGTAGTGGTGGAGAACTCAAGAGCCCCGATTTCTGAATCAGGTGAGCCCGGTTTTTGTCCCTGATATTTACTACTCCTGGAAATCACCGAGCGTCACTTCCCTGTCTGTTGACTGGGGACTGGAGCACCTGCCCTCCCCGCATCACACGATGGCACAAGAGGGTATTACATGCCAGCACTTGGCTAGCCTTTTATGTTAACCCTGCATCTCCATAGCAATCCTGTGACATGGTACCGTCGTCATTGCCATTTCACAGGTGAGATGAGAAAACTGAGGCCAACAGAGATTAAAACAGCTTGCCCTGCCCCAAAAGCGGAGAGAAGTGGTAAAGGGACTGGTATGCTGATCAATTCTGTGTAAATGTAAAGACAACCCCCCTTTAGAACATTCTGGATCTCCCCATTCCCCTCTTTCTTGTCGTTTCCCTGCCCCTTCTGCCCTGTTGTGCCCTGGGGCACTGCATGGCAATGGTCACTTAGGACCAAGGCCACATGTGGCCTTCTAGATCCTTGAGTGTGGCCTTTTGACTGAATTCAAACTTTACAGAACAAATCCTCTTAATAAAGGTTTGTTCTGTGAAGTTTGGATTTAGTCGAGGGGTTACACTCAGGGATCTGGAGGGCCACAGGTGGCCTTGAGGCTGCAGGTTCCTGGCAGTCATCTCCAGGTGGCTGATGGGGTCAGGAAGGGTCAGTGAGGTGGCTGCCACATGCGGATCTCCCAAGCTGACAGACCCCATCCACCTCCCTCCTTGGGAAGGTGGGGTTCTGAGGACTGAGCAGGAGCTGCCTTGGGGTCCCTGCTGACCCTTCACCAGGCTGGGATGTGGCAGGATGGGCACTCTGCAGCTAGCAGGCTCGGCAGGGCCCGTGAGTCACCGTCTGGAGAGCAGCCAGGGCAGCTAGCTACTTCCTAGAGCCCTGCAGCATGAGGCAGGCCTGTGCCGGCAGCTGCCCTAGCCCTTCCCTCAGGGACCCTGCTCAGGCCCCTGAGCCCTCCGCTCACCATGAATGAATACGGTGTGCTCAGCTGGATGGCCTGACCGGAAGGAACAAGGACAGTGCCTGACATAAAGGAAGCTTATTTGGGGTCTGAGGGTGGGGATGGATACAATTTGGTGCCAGAGTCAAGGAAACAAATGCAACTTTTTAAGTATGGGGTCTGGAGTTGCTGGGGGGTGGGGTGGGGAGCAATGTGGTGACATTAGGCCGGAGCTTGGTTTGAGTTCCACTCCTTCGCACATGGCCAGAAAGAAGTCCTCAGACCAACTGGGCTGCAGGTGCAGCAAGCGAGAGAGACAGTGTTGGAATACGGAGAACAACTTCTGGAAATGCCAGGTAGGGGCAGAGTCCAGGGCCTTGGCCTTAGCCACCTCCCCTCCACCCCAGCCACCTGTGCTGCCTGCTGGGAAGGACCTCCTCCTGCTGGGGCCCGGCCTGCACGTGGCCAGGCAATCCCACTGGGCTGGAGCCCTGAGATAGTTTGGGAAACTCTTCTGAAGCTGGCTCTAGAGGCCGTGGCAGGAGCGGCAAGGGCAGGCGGCCCTGCTGGAAGGAGAGCAGCAGCATTCTGTGGGGACTACTGGGAAAGGGGCTGCTTTCGATCTCCCTTCTTTACCGGGTTCACTCTGAGCTCCAATCGACAAAATTCATTTTTACACTTGGGTGGGGAGCCTGGCCCTCAAGCTCCTCTTTCCCCCGGCAGCCTTGAGCTCACAGAAAAGCCATTTCCAGGCCCTGCACCCTACTTGGGGACAGAGGCCCCACCTTTTCTTGGAGATGTAAACTTAGGGGTGGGGTGGAGCAAGGAAGGTATGCAGGCTGGAGGAGAAAGACAGGGATCCACAGTCAGGCTCCGGGGGAAGCTCAGATGTGGCCCCAAGAACCCCTATCTCTCTGAGACTGGGGGAGCCATTGCCTGGGCCTCTGTACCTGGGAACTACGGTGTTCACTCCTGTGCTAAACTGCAAGGGAGCGGCACAAAGCAATGGTTACAGGTGTGAGTCCTGGAGCTAGCTGTCTGTGTTCAAGTCTGGGCTCTGTCCCCTATTCGCGGTGTAACCTTGGGGAAATTTCCTAACCTCTCCAGGCCTCAGTTTCTTCATTGCAAGATGGGGGCTAATGGCAGCACCTATCCCATAGGACGAGATGATACTTGTAAAGTGCTTGGTGCCTGCCTCGTGGTAAGCACTGTGCAATGTCAGTGGTTAGTTTGGGAAGGACCCAGTAAGTATTCGTTGAATGAACGCATCAATCTATCAATATGGGGAGGAAGAAGGCAAGGAGAGAGAAGGCCTGAGGACAGGATCATTTCATCTGTCTCTCTGACCCCAAAACCTCTAGCCCTCCCTCATTTTGGAGGGGGAGGGTCTCCTAAGGAAGCGTGCACAGTCTCCCTTCCTCCCTCCAGGATCTCGGCTGTGCTACTGACTCAGCCCCGACTGCCTTGGGTCAGTTGGCTCTTCCTGGTCTGGGGGAGCATTCCTGTTGCCCAGCCTACCCCTCCTTGTTCTTAGAGGGGGCACTAAGCTGGGCCCAGGGTGAGGAGGACTCAGAGAGGCAGCCAAGGGCCACTGCAGATGCAGGGAGTGTATGTGCGGGTAACTAATTCAGACAGACCCAATCCTGACACCACACAGGCGTGAGAGACTTTTATCTCATCCTGGTTGTTCCAGAACTTTCTTTTCCTCCCGTTATTGATTTTCCAGATTTTGTCATCCCCTCCTCCACCCCAGGTCCACCGCAACTCCTCCCCTTTGAGGGTTGTCTCATTAGGTTCAAGATTTTTAAGAGGGCTACCGCTAAGGCTGCACATCTGTCTGGCACCTTGAACTTTTCCAAAGCACTTTCTGAATGTAAGCTCGTTTTATATAAAACCCAGACACTTTGTCAGAGCCCTGGAATCTCCCCCAGGACAAAGCCGGGTCCTGGGTCCTTCTCTGAGCACCTGCACCCCACCCCACACCCTCCTCGCCTCCCTCAGCTGGGACCCCAGACTCCAGCACGCCTGTGGCTCAGGATCCCCGCTCAGGCCCCGGCTCACCCTTCCTCCCTTAGATAAACTTCCTTTCAAAGCCCTGCTTAATCCTCTCCCCAGTCCCAAGCCTCCCCTGCTGCTGTGGGGCGGGTGGGAGGAGGATGCTGGGCTGTTGGCAGAGGGGGAGGGGAGCGGGCTGCCCGAGTTGTGACCCAGCCCAGACTCAGACTGCAATTCTCCCAAGTTCTTTGTGACACAAAAGGTAAACAGAAGGCCTGGGTGCCCCCCCCTCCCGCCCCCCGCCCCCTCCACCCCCTCCAGATCTCCCCTCCCCCAGCCAGCCAGATGGGCTGGCAAGCTGGGGGGAAGGGAGAAGGGGAAAAAAGGGCAGATTGTGCAAAGAAAAACAAAAGAGACAGAGAGACACCAAGAGACAGGAAATGTGGAGCGACTCAATGGGGGAGAGATAAGGAGGAGACCAGGTGACTGACTGTGGCGACTGGGAGGGGGCGAGACCCAGACACGGAAACAGACAGGGACAGACAGAGTGACCCACAGGGACACAGACATAGGAGAAGTGACCGAGAGAGACCCTGAGGGGAAGAGGCAGGGGAGAGCAAACAGCGAAAGGGGTACAAAGAGACAGTGAGAGCTGCAGACAGACACCAACTCGCAGTGACAGACACAAAGGGAAAGAGGCCGAGCCAGGCGAGGGCCTAGCTGTTCAGGTGGAGACTGGACAGAAAGTGGAAGTCTCTTCGCCCCACCCCTGCACTGACTCAATTTCCTTCTGGAAGGCTGCCCACTCTTTGGCACTGGGGGCTGGCAAGAGCAGTTCTCCAAGGGGTCCCTGCCCTCCCTCTGTGCCAGGCCCACCCCCTAGACCTGGCCTGACCCCAGCCCAGCCTGCAGGGCACCCCTCCTCACCTGCACGGCAGAGGCAGACTGCTTGCTGTCATTGTTCCCCGGGGAGCTCAGGCCTGAGGCCTGCTGCAACAGGAACTGCCGGGCAACCTGGAGAGCCTGCAAGACAGGGGCTGAGTCAGTGCCGCTCTGCCCCAGCAGTGGCCTGAGAGGCTGGGTGGGATCCAGGACTCAGGGAGAGTCTGGGGTGCCAGTGGGGAAGAATTCTGGGTATACTGGAAGGTCTTGGGGGTGAAAGAGTCATGGATCCAAACGGGCTTGGGGAAAGCACAGAGATGCTTTCAGTCAGGAGAGCTATTGGGGTTCAGGGACCAGAGCCTATAGGGACTCAACCTTGTTAGGACTCAATGGGGACAGCAAATGGAAGGGCCAATGGTCAAACATGACTCTAGGATAAAGTACGGGGGGTGGACTCAGGGCATGAATAACAGGTACTATTGTTGAACATCTATGTGTCAGGCACTTTACAGGCAATATCTTATTTAATCCTTGCCTGTAAGGCTGTGAGGTAGGGATTATTAGCCCCCATTTTGCAGATGAGGAAACTGAGCCTCCAGGACATTAAGTCTGCTCAAGATCATACAGCTAGGAGGAATCAGAGCCAGGATTTGAGCCCAGGAACCCGACTCTGAGACCATCTGCCTTAATGGGTGGTCAGGCTGGGGGCAAAAGGAATAGTATTCGCCGTGGAGTTAGGGCACACATTGCGAGGACAAGGGTAGAGTCGAGGGGTCAGTGGCACAGGCTCTGAGCACTGCATGGCTTTCTGAGTTCAAAAGTGTGGGTGAAAGGCATTGTGGCACTGGGGGAATCGGATCAAGTTCTGAATGATGTCTGAACTATCAGCAGAGATGCATGGACCACAGTGGTTTGGGCGTGGAGGACATGGTTGCTTGGACTGGACTCTGAGCCAGAGGGGTCACAGGAGCGGAAAGTATATGGAGTTTGCAGGAGGAGCAGCTACAGCAGGTCAGTGTGACAGTCAAGTAGTCACGGAGGCCAGAAAATTCTCCATACGGCCAGCAAGACTTCTGTGCCCTCACTCTGGGTCAGTGGGGGGCAGGGGGGTTTCACAGGTCAGAGATGTAGGGACCTGTCCTGAATCCACATGCCAGGAGCACAAAACCTTCTGTCCCCAGGTTCCCCAAGATGCCCACGGGGCAGAGCAGTTGTGCCCAGGCCCTTGACAGGGGGCTCTGGCACTGGGCAGACCTGGGTTTCAGTCCTAGTTGCGTGGCTTACCAGCTGTGACCTTGGGCAAGTTATTCCATCTCTCTGTGCTTCCGTCTCCTTATCTGCAAAACTGGGACGCTACTCATCTCCGAACTACTGGGGGGATTAAAGGACCAATGCCTGGCATCTAGTTGGCATTCGGGAAGTGTCCACTCCCTTTCTCATTAATCTCTCAACAGTCCTCCACTTCACTCCCTCCAGCCCCTCCCCCACACAGCCATGTGCCCCCGCTTATCAGACAGCACGGCCGCGTGTGGCTCCCTCGCGCAACCATCCACGCGCTCTTGTTCTTGCTCACGTGGGCTTCTAGCCTCCGCTCCACCGCAAGCACCTTCAAGGCAAGACCTGCTAAGGCGGGACGGGGATGTGACGCTCACAGCCCCGCAAGGGAACATGGAGGGACCACCGTGTGCCCAGCACGCAAACGCGGCCACCTTTGCAGCTTGTGCTGACCGCCGAGGCTCCCGTGAGACCCGCGCCTACCTTACCTGGGGACAGTGTCTACACACGCACTACACGCTCCTCACGGCCCCGCCCGTGGCCCGGGCTTCCAGTGGGCGGCAGGAGGGCCCTTCTCTCCAAGGTTCACTTTAGAAAGTAGAAATCTGACCTTTCTGAGTCAACAGGCTCTGAGAAGCCACAGAAAGAGGGGTCAGGAGTTAGGGTACAGTGGGCAGGAGAGGCAGGGAGGGGCCAGGCGGTCAGCAGGAGGGAGGCCCTGCCGCTACCACCTCGTTCTTACTGACCCCTCAAGTTCTAATGAGGGATGTTCTTTGTCCTCCAAACGTTGAGGTGAGGGCGAGGCTGGCTGAAGAGGATGGCTCAGAGGAGCTAGGCAGCCCAGGGGCCCAAAGGGGGCACTGGTGGGGGGGATGGTAAAGCAGCCTAGATTCCGGGGGTGGGGGAGCAGGGGAGGGGCTTCCAGGGGAAGCTGGGGAGAGAGCCCAGCTCAGTCTCCTGGGGTGCACAGGGGAGCGGCCGGTAGGTGAATTCACTCCCCACTGACTCTCTTACTTTGTGGTCCCCTGGAGCATGAAATTACATGATTTACAGGAAAAAATGACAGGGCCTTGCAATCTCATTCCTGTGAGACCTCCTTCCCTGTGACAGGGCCTTCCTCCCCTCACACCCTACCCCTGCCTCCAGCTTCCCTCCTCTTCCTCCTGCCAGCCTCGGCCCCTGCCTGGCAGGCCAGGTGAGAGAGAACCAGGTAAGACCTCGGGCCAGACCAAGGCTGCCCCTTCCCTGACTCCCCACTGTGTCCTCCACTGCAGTCCTCCCCCACTCCTTCATTTACAGTTGTGATGCCCTTGCTGGGTTCTGGGGATCACGCTAGGTGCTGGGATACAGAGAAGCAGAACGTGGTCTCTGCCCCCCAACCCAGGCTCACAGCAGGTTCTGTGATGACAGGCTCTTACACACAGACCGCTAAGGAGCGGGTCAGCTGGAAATGGGGCCAGAGAAGAGCCCAGAGAAGGGCTTCCTCTGCCTGGGGAAGTCTGGGAAGGCTTCCCAGAGGAGGTAGCAGCACTAACTGGAGTCTCGCAACCAGAAAGGCAAGTTCACCTCCTGGACAAAGAGGATCACGTCCATCACTCTGCTATACCAGTTGTGTCTACATTGCCTGCTGGCACTGGGGCCTGTGGATCACAGAACTGCCCACTACTTCTGAGAGATGTGGGAAATAATGGGCCCTGACCCACACAGATCCAACCAGCCTGGAGCCTCCTTGAAAGCACAGATGTCATCAAAGGTAGCTGTGAGCCCCATCCCAGCACACAGCAGACGTGGGATACCTGCTCACAAAATTCATCTGAGTCTAGGCTGAATACAGGAGGCCGGCAAAGGCTGACACTGAGTTTAACAGCTAATTTTTGTGCAGTGCCTTGCAGTTTTCAATGCACTTCTTCAAACGTTTAATTGAACCTTCACAACACTGAGCTAGGCAGAGCAGGTATCAATGCCTCCACTTTACAGACAAGGAAACTGAGGCCCAAGGTCCCATAGCTAGAAGTAGTGGAGTCCGGACACCTGACTGCCCAGCTCTCCGCCAAATGAGTGGCCTTCATGACCTCATGCAGAGGTCAGCAAGGCCTCTGGATCCCTTCCCCATCATCTGTGTGCTTTCGGCTCTCTGTGCGGGAAGGGGAAGTGAAGATGGTTGCGGTAGAGGGAGAAGACCAAGAAAGGAATCTCTAGGAGAAAGTTGGGCTCAGTTTCCCTTCCTGGAGGACCAGAGGTACCCAAACACAACCCTGGGTGGAAATGGTGTCCAGGTGCCCCACCAGGGAGAAGCAATCATGGAAAACCTGGAGGGGGGAAGAGGGGACTTAGGACATAGTGGAAAACTGGAGCCATTTAGCCTCTTAAGCCTCCTCCTCTTCCTCTCTCCACCCCTTGGACTGAAAACCGAATGCCCAGCTCTGTGGCTTGGGGATAACGTCTACTCTTCCTTTAAGGGAGGCAGTGCCAACCATTCTGCTCATGGACTCTGGCCAAGAGAGATCTGCATCCAAGCCCTGGCTCCACCATACACGAAGTGACCTTGAGTAAGTCACTTTACCTCTCTGAGTCTCCATTTCTTCCTCTGCAGAACTGGAACAGCCCCAAACTTAGTCACAGGGCTGCTGTGAAGAGCACAAGGGACAATGAGCATGAAGTACTCAGCACACTGCCTGGCACCCAGTGGGCCTGGCTGAACATTCACTATTGCTATTATCATTGATCTCCCCAGGCAGCTCCCGGTCATTTGCCTGATATCACTGCCTTGCTAACCAAACCTTCTTTCAGCCTACACACACAGCCCCCTCTTTTCTCCTCAAGCCTAAGAACTCAGTCTGTTAATGAAGCTGAACTCTCCTCCCCCATCCCCCATTCAGAAGTCATTAGCAGGATCTCTGCAATTAGGAACAAATGGCTTATAACGGATGGCATCCAGGGGGGTGGGGTGGGAAGGCGGGAATGGAGCTGTAGCTTCCAGGGCAATATGGAGCTGCTACGAAAAGCGAGTCTTGGGGCAACGGAGTTTCTGGTCTCCAGGAGGGGACCATACCCCCATTTCTGTTTCTGAGAATTCAAGGTTGGGGGTAGGGGGTAGGAGAAGGATCATCCTCTCTGGGCGAGCCAGGTGCAGGGCTGTGCGCCAGTCCTTTCGCCAGGCTGGAGGACTTGGGCCCGTGTGTGCGGGAGGGCAGGGCTGTGCCAGTCGGGCGACAGCTCGCAGGGCAGTTCCGAGTGAGCAGCAGCAGCAGCACACGGACCACAGCCCCGGCGAGCTGCAAGTGTGGGAGGGCATCTGGTCCAGTGTTTTTCAAACTGCTGGTCTGAAAACCTGTATGGTGGGTCACACAGTCAATTTTTTTTTTTTTTTTTTGAGACAAGAGTCTCACTCTGTTGCCCAGGCTAGAGTGCCGTGGCGTCAGCCTAGCTCACAGCAACCTCAAACTCCTGGGCTCAAGCGATCCTTCTGCCTCAGCCTCCTGAGTACGCGGGACTACAGGCATGCGCCACCATGCCCTGCTAATTTTTTCTATATATTTTTAGTTGTCCAATTAATTTCTTTCTATTTTTAGTAGAGACAGGATCTCACTCTTGCTCAGGCTGGTTTTGAACTCCTGACCTTGAGCGATCCGCCCGCCTTGGCCTCCCAGAGTGCTAGGGTTACAGGCGTGAGCCACCACGTCCGGCTAATTTTTTCTATATATTTTTAGTTGTCCAATTAATTTCTTTCTATTTTTAGTAGAGACAAGGTCTCACTCTTGCTCAGGCTGGTTTTGAACTCCTCTGCACCTTGAGCGATCCGCCCGCCTCGGCCTCCCAGAATGCTAGGGTTACAGGCGTGAGCCGCCAGGCCTGGCCATACAGAGTCAATTTAGTGGGTCAAAAAATAGGAATTTTATATGTACGTGCATTTGTATTTATACTGACCTAGTCCACTTAGGGATGAGGAAATGGAGACCCAGAGAGGGGCAGTGACTTGCCCAGAGGGACACAGTGGCAGCAGCAGAACCTGAATCTACCAGGCCTGATGGGGCTCTGCACAGGCAGCAGCAGCACGAGCTGGCCAGGCAGGGCACGGGATGCACGAGCAAATTCTGGTTTCATCTGGATGGTGGTGACGGGCAGCCCAAATAAACAAAATCCAAACTTCTTTTGTCTGCTTCTGGTTCGTTTCGGCAAAATTGGGATTCAGTCTTATCTAAATTGCCTTGATAATTAATGTTCACTGGGGGTTGCTGGATTTAGGAGAAGGGGGGACTGAAGAGTGTTTGCGGTGCCGGCCCCACCTCACCCCACTCCAAAGCTGAAAAGCATTCCCTGGAAAGCCTTTACCTCCAGGGCAACAGGCTGACTTGCTATTAATTTACCAATAATTTACCAAGCAGTTATTAAGCCCTGCAAGGCACTCAGGCTTCCTCAGCATTAGGGACGCAGAGTATTTGCTTTAGTGGGGCTCACATTCTAAGAAATTGAGAAAGACACTAAACAAAGAGACAAGCAAACTCCGAGATGGCAGTAAGCACGGCAGAGGACAGCGGGCTGGCTTTGGGGTATGTGGCCGGGGAAGGCGGCTCTGATGAGACACTTAACATCAGAGAGAGGCCACTCTTCCAAGAGAGAGTGTTCAAGGTGAAGGAAACAGATGGTGCAAAGGCCCTGAGGTGGGAGAGGCCTGGTGCACGACGGGTTAAAAACACCAGTGTGGCCAAGCGGAGTGGCCTGAGATGAAGTCCCAGAGATGTGCAGGGGCCAGACCACATAGGGGCAAAGATTTTTTTATTGCATTCTACACTTCAAGAAAAATTGCTGGAAGATTTTGAGTAGGAAGTCATGAAGCCTTTGAGGGTAAATAGCCAACCCACTGCTAGTAAACAGCAGGTGCCTCAGAAGTACTCCTTGATTGGAAACAAACAGGAAACACTTCTTCCTTCACCCCTCAAAATGCAACTGCTCAGGGCCCCATGGCGGAGGGAGGGAGAGGAAGAAGAAGGGTCTGACATCAGTGGCCCTGGCCACTGGGAGAACTGACCTGGGAGGGGAAAGTTCTTGACCAGCCAGGTTCTGTCTTCCAACAGAGAGACATACAAATGAAACTATACAGAGAAGGGGGACAAGGAGGATGGGGAGAGGAGACCATAAAAGCCCCGAAGTGATTCCACACCTTTTTCCCTTAAAAAAAAAAAAGCTTTTTGGAAAAGGCTGTAAATTTTTTTTACACCAACCTCGTAAAAATGACATTGGAGCATTCTCAAATTAGAACCATTAAAATGAAAACCAGCAACGCACAGACACAGACAGGCCCACGTGGGCGGAAGGCTCAAATCCTGGGCACACAGCCCAAGTTCTGGGACCCCTTCTCTACCAAGTGCCCTGAAAAATGCCTCCTAGCGGCAAGGAATTAGACTCCAGCCTCAGGCAGGTAAGGCTTAAAGACGGAACCTGGAGGTACAGAAAAGGCAACTGCGGTTCCTCCAAGGGCTCCTTCCTTCTCTCCCTTCCCCCAGCCACGGCTCTCAAACCCAGGCAGCCTTGGTGCCAGCAGAGGCCAGCCTTGGCCGGCTTCCTGCCACCGTGCAGCCCAGGCCTGCTCAGTTCCTCTACGCCAAAGCCATCTCCACGGGGCTGCCCCAGGTGCCTAGGTGGAAAGGCCTGGCCTTCGGCAAGGAGCTGACACCACTGCGGTGGCTGAGGGGCGTGCCACGGTTCCTGCCATCGCTCTCCTCACTCCTGGTGGTGCCTGGAGGTGGCTCCCAGACACTCGTCCTGTGTCCTGCCCACCTGCCAAACCATATTTGTGGAGCTCTCCGGAAGCGGGCCTATTCTGGGGATCTGAGTTCTGAGCCGCTTCACTCTAGCCCCTTCTGCAGAGGGGTGTAAGTATAGGATTTAGAGTGGGGCAGGTGGGGCCTGCGATTCTCTTCCTGAGGACTCCTACTGGGGCTGCTCAGAATAAAGGAGCTCTTTAGGGAGAGAAACACCACCTGCTGAGTGCTCCAGGCCCCATTCTGCTCCATCCTTCACCCTCCAACCCTCCTCAAATGCTCCTCTCTGTCCCCAAAGTCCTAATCAACAGGGACAAGAACTCTGCCATAAAAAGGGGGTGAGGGAGGGGAAAAAAGAGGCATCTCAGAATTCCTTATAAGGAGGGAAGGCAGGAGACTTTCCTGCTGGTGGAGGGGGCTGGCTCCTTCCTAGTCCCAAGAAAGCTGGGCTCTGGAAGTCGCTCCCCCAGGCCCTGGGCCCTTTCCTCTACCCTCGCAGTACAACTCTGTCCTATAGGAAACTGCTGAGACACAAAGCAGGGTGGCCTTTGGCTTACGGTGACCCAGGAGGCACACAAGAAGGCCTATGGTTACGGCCCTCGCCCCGGCCCTGCCTTCTCTCCCTACATCCAGGCCGAGGAGGGAAGAGCATTCTGCGTGTTCCTGGCAGTGGCATGAACCGGTGTGCAGTCTCCAGGCCTCTCTCTGGGGAGCACGGGCCCCGAGTCTCCGTCTCCTGCCACACCCCGGCCTCTCCAGGGGAGGGGCTCATTCTCCAGGAGGAAAAGGAGAATCCAGAAGGTGTGGGCCCTGGCACCAGCTGTACACTCTGGGGCACGAGAGTAGGAGTCCTGAAGACTAAAGACAACTGTTGACAGTGTGTGTGTGTATGTGTGTGTGTGTTGGGGGTGGGGAGACAGGGGCTAATTCACCCCTGAACCCTCCCCTTCCCCCCACTGTCCCTCTAAGTAGCTTGGGCAGAGGAGGGCCAGATGGGGGAGGAAAGGGAAAGAAAAGTCTCTTCCATTCTTCTTCTCCCCTCCCCCTAGTCCGTGACAACCCCCCCATCTCTTTGAAGGGGGGCGATTTAAAAGCCCACTAATGTGCAGAGCTCCCCAACCCTTTTGAATCTCCTCACAGGATGTGAACGGGGTGGGATTTGGCCCCGTTGCCACGGCAACTATGGTGGGAGTTCCCAGACGCTAGGCAACCCTCCTGTGACCCTCACTGACCTGTCACCCCTGCAACCCGTGGACAATAGGAGTGCGCGCACCGGAGGCCCAGGACGCCTTTCAGCGGCCTCGGCAGCTCCGCCTGCCCCGCCCCAGCCACTCAGCCCGCCTGGCCCCGAGTCCAGCTCCTTCTGGCCAGTGGGCCCAGACCAGTCCCCAAGACCTCCCCTCCCCAAATTTGGGGCACACTTCTCCCAGGCCTCACTGCCCCCCATCACAGAGCCCAAAGGGTATGGTGTGGGGTCCCAGGGGAAACCCCCACACACTGGGAACATTTTCATACAGTGAAGTCTGATTAGGATAAAACCCAAGAGCAACCTTCAAACAGAAAGCCATCATATAGGGCAAAATGTAGGACTGGGGCAGTGTGACAGAAGCACTCCCCTTGGGGACGGAGGGGACTAGTGGGCAGCGGGTCATCTACAGTCTAGAGTATTCTTTAGCAGCGGCTGGCCAGCACCGTGCCTGGTGCAGAAGGAGGCTCAAGACTATTTGCTGAACGACTGCATGCCCCAAGGCAGATTCTCCAGGAGGGGTAGGAGGGGCTGTGGCTCCATCACCCACCAAGGAGGCGGTGGGAAGAGGGAGCCGGGAATGGGGGCCTTGATGCTGACGTGGGGCCGCCAGCCCAGGACCCCTCTCTCCAGTCAGCCCTGGCCCTGCAGCCACACCAGGCCACCCCCCAGCCTCTGTTTAAACAAGCTCCCAGCCTGCTCGTTGCATGGAAACAGGCTCCTGCTCTTGTTCCAAAGTGACGTGGCCGCCCTCTTCAGCACTGTTTGTTTCGGCCTCAAGTCCTATCACAGACTTGACTTCTGACTCGCCCTGTTTATCTCTCTCCTCTGTCAACTCATTACTCCCAAAGGCGAGGATTGCATTTCCAGGGCTTGTTTACCCAGAGCAGAGGGACAGGGACAGAAAGAGAGAGGGACAAAGGGGAAGGGGCTTGGAGACCAAGGAGGGCACGAGGACGGGACATGCATGGCCCACAGACCCTCTCCCAACTCCCTTCCTATAGCTACTCAGGGCCAGTGGGCAGTGTTGCTTTTTCATCATTTCAAGGTCATCCACAGACATTTATTTAGCACCTACTCTGTTCAAGGCCTTGCTCCCTCCCTTCTCCATTTCCCACAAGAACTTCCTCAGTGGCGTAGGAGGAAAAAGGAGGCTGTGCTGAGCCCTGAACTAGGGACTGGGATCTTGCTGCGGCGTTTTTTCTTTTTTTTGGAGACACCTGGGTGTCTCTGTCACCTGGGTAGAGTGCAGTGGCATCATCATAGCTCACTGTAACCTTAAACTCCAGGGCTCAAGCATTCCTCCTGCCTCAGCCTCCTGAGTAGCTGGGACTACAGGCATGTGCCATCATGCCTGGCTAATTTTTCTATTTTTTGTAGAGATGGGGTCTTGCTCTTGCTCAGGCTGGTCTCCAACTCCTGGCCTCAAGTGATCCTCCCCCCTTGGCCTCCCAGAGTGCTGGGATTATAGGCTTGAGCCACCACACCTGGCCTCACTGCAGCCTTTTGCTGTGTTGTTTTGACAAGTCAGAGCCTACTTCGGGCTACCTCATCTGTGAAATGGGAATAATAGCACTGACCTCCCAGGGATGGTGAGGTGAGTGAGCGACACAGTGTACAAGAAAGACCTAAAGCACCAAACAGACGAAAGGCATTTGTTTGTCCTCTAAGGGCTTCCTGGTTGGGACTGAGAGGGAGGAGGAACCCAAGGGGCCAGGCTCTCTTTCCCATACTTGTTTACCCCACAAGTAGGAGCATTTGTTGTTGGGTACCAGAAAATGTCCCCCTTGAAGTCCCCCGCAAAGCCTCAGTCATATACTGGGGGTGGAGGGATGGCCCACAGACCGTTTCATTTTAATCAAAAATTTTTAATTTTAATTTTGCAAGGTTCTTCTCATAGTTTGGAGCCAACAAAACCTTTTTTAAAGTCTCAAATATGTTCCTTGGCCCTGGGCACTACGCCCGTAGTGAGCCCAGATGGATAAAACAGCCCTCTGCCTGCCTCCAAATCCCCACCCCAGTTTATTTGTGAAACAGATATAGGATTTTCCAGGACTTTGGGATACTCCCCAAAACAAACAGGAATAACTGGAACGTGGAATATGGATGGGAAAACATGGCTCATGTGCAATGCAGAACTGAGAAACCTGATCAGTACAGACAGTTCTGTCTGTCCCCACCCCACACATCTCCCCAGTTATCCAGAGATCTGTGTTCACTCCTTAAGTAATTTTTTAAAAGAAACTTTCTACTTGTGCTACTCCCCTCCTCTGCCACAGTCTAAGTTTTTCATAGCTCTGTCTGCATAGAGGCACAGGAGGGGAAGAGCTGGGCATACAAAATGGGTGGCCTTGGGGACTTCTGGACGGGGTATGTTTTGCTGTTATTTTGATAAAGGGTAGGATTTTCCCCTTTGACCTTCTGTCTCCAACAGCGGGCACAGACTCTGTGGGTCGCTTCCCCAGAGGACCTGCTTGGGAAGGCTTGGGAGATGGCAGCCAACTCCCGAAGGCCATCTCCCTGGGGGAAGGAGACAGGCCCTTCCTGCTCCAGTCTCCATGGGCAGCAAGAGGAAGTGATCTTAAAGTCCCCCGTTCTGTTCACATCCACATCGACAAGCATGTAGAGGGGTTGCACATCCAAACTGCACCTGATCCTAACACTTTAGGCACCAAGGAGGCCAGGGCTTATAGAAGCCCCTGGCTTGGCTAAGGTCACACCGCTGGTAAGGGGCTGGCTGGGACTTAAATCGGCTTTCTTCGATTCCTGTTTAGTTCTCTCCCGCCAGCTCTGTGAAGGGCTTTGGATGGTGCTGCTTCCAGTCTGACCTCTGCCTCCAGGGGTGTTGTGGGAAAGGGCCCTCAGGGGTTATGGAGTGGGGGGGTAAGGGTGAACCCGGGAGATGGCTGTGCCTTGGCGGGGAAGAGGGCACAGCAGGTGCAGCCATCTGTGCACGCGAGGCAGGGGTGGGGTCCTGGGCAAGGATGTACATACAGGACCCTGCTTTTCCATGCTCCCAGCAGAGCCCCGAGGGCCAGCGCCACCAGCAGTGATTCCAGGAGCAGAGTCAAATAAGAGAGGAAATCCCAAAGCCAGGGCTGGCTGGGCTGGTTCTCCGGAACTTGTCAAGCATGATTCTCCCTTCTCCCCTGGGTAGGGCCAGGACCTGGGCCCCTGCTCTGTCATCACCTAATCAGGCTCCCTACCCTCGTGCCTCTAGATCCTTAGAGAGGCTGGTCTTGAACTCCCGAAGGCTGCACTTCAGGGTGGGGATGATGGGTGGGAGAGGGTAGGGGACACAGCCAGGAGTCCTAGTCCGAGCCCCAGGAATGGAGGCCTGCCTTTGCCTGCCTCCCTTGGCCTTCTCCCAACTGCCTCGGCCCCTGGTGCACGGAAGCTTAATCTCTTCACAGCTGGGATCTGGCGCCCAGGCAGGCGTGGAGGTGGGAATGTTTTACAATACAAATGAAGTGAAGACACCCCTGCGTGCACAGCACCCTCTCAGCCCTCTTTTTTTTTTTTTTTTGAGACAGAGTTTCACTTTATTGCCCAGGCTAGAGTGAGTGCCGTGGCGTCAGCCTAGCTCACAGCAACCTCAAACTCCTGGGCTCAAGCAATCCTGCTGCCTCAGCCTCCCAAGTAGCTGGGACTACAGGCATGCGCCACCATGCCTGGCTAATTTTTTCTATATATTTTAGTTGGCCAATTAATTTCTTTCTATTTATAGTAGAGATGGGGTCTCGCTCTTGCTCAGGCTGGTCTCGAACTCCTGAGCTCAAACAATCCGCCCACCTCGGCCTCCCAGAGAGCTAGGATTACAGGCTTGAGCCACTGCGCCCGGCCTCAGCCCTCTTAATTTAGCCAGTCTCCTTGCCAGTGTGCAGGCGGAGAGCAGAGGTGCCCACCCGTTCAACACGCAGACTCTCAAGCCTGCTGCCCGGGCATCTGTCTCTTCTTATGGCATTTCTGGGACCGTCCCAAGCTCTGTGATCTCAGCCCACCCCCACCCCAGTTCCACTTCTCTCTTTCTCTCGAAAAGGCTGCGTTACCCCAGGCTCAAAGTGGCCACTGGAATGGGAGGGTGCACAAGGAGTGCTTGGAGGCTGGGCAGCCTTAAGAATGTTAAAGTGAGGCTGCCCACGTGGCAGGCAGGACGGAGTGGGATGAGGCCTGGTGTCCCCTGCTCCCCTCCCCAGACGCCCAGGAGGGGCGCCAGCTCCTACCTGTTGCTGCTGGAAGTGCAGCAGCTCCGCAGGGCTCATCTCACCGTTGCTGTCTGCACCAGTGGCTACGTCCCTGCCCGAGCAGCCTGCGGCCGTGCCCGTGGCCCCACCGCTGCCGCCATCAGCTTGCCCAGAGAGGCTGCCCACGCCATTCTGACCGGACGGAGCCGATCTGATCGTCTCCGAGGCAGACTCCACCATCATGTCGCTCCAGCAGGACCTGGAGGAGGAGGAAAGACACGGGGGAGGAGCCAAGGCTCGAGGCTGGACGGGCAGCAACCAAAGCCCCCCAACATTACAGTCAGCACCAGACACCTGACTTCCCTCACCCCCACCCGTCCCCAGCCCTGGGGCATCACCCCCCCATCCCGGATACCCCGCTTCCCTTGCCCCCATCCGCAGTCCTGCCTCGTCTCCTCCTCAACTTTCCACACGCTGCTCTCTGGGACCCCTCATGGGGTGGACCCCTCATGGGGTGTGCCCCTCCCAGTGTCACCCCTCCCCAGGCCTGGGTACGCAGCAGCTCCGGACTGCAGCAGCTCTGGACTGCAGCTCGGGCCTCCCATGCTCCTCCCTACACTCCCTCCACTTCCAGGAGACCTAGGCTGGGATGGGGACGGGAGGAAGCCCTTGCACTGCCCATCAGGGCCCTAAACCTGGCCTGGACTCTGCCTTCTGGCCAGGATGCTAAGGGAAGAGGGAGGGACGATCAGCTGGTGGGGGAGGGGGTCCCCTGCCAATGCGGCAAAGGCAGAAGAGCTATTCACTAGGGACCCACCATATTGCCGCCCCTCCCCTCCTCCTGTAATGGGTTTTGTGTTTGTTCCCCAGAGCAGGGCCTCCTTCCCCAGGCCACAAAAGGCCCTAATCAATGTTTGTTCTACAATTTAAATGGCGGCCACTGGCCCAGCACCTACTGGGAGCCAGACACTCAGCTGGGCGGGAGGCGTACAGTGAAGGACGCCCTGGTCCCACTTTCCATCTTCTGTTTTAAAGCCCTCCGCCCGGTCGGTGCCTGGCCAAAAGCAGACCCTCAATACTGTCCACTTCCTCTCTACAGGCACCACGAGTCCTCCACACGGGCACTGTGGGAAACAGCTGTCACGCCCATTTTACAGACGGAAAAACTGAGGGTCTAGAGAGTTGGGTTACTTACCCAAGGCAGAGGGTCAGGGTCTGAATCCCCCCCACCCTGGAAATACCTCCCAAGGAGTGGCTGGAACATCCCCAGCAAGACAGGGTGTGTCTGGGACATTCAAGGGCAACAGAGAGGAGAAGGAGGTGGCCGGGGCTGCTGCGCACAGCTCACGAAGGTTCCATGATGGTGATGAGGGTACTTTATGCAAAGTTGTCCTCGAATTCTTGGGGGGGGGATCCCCAACTACCCCCAGAGCTATAGTCACTAGAGAGGAACATAGATTTCTGTCAAACAAGCCGTGGCTGGAATCCACCATTGACTTTCGACACATCTTAAAGTCCCTAAACCTTGGTTTCCTTGTCTGTGGCAGTGAAATGTCCCTCTGTAACCACAGAGAAGGTGTTCCAGGGCCCCGTTGGAAACCATAATCCAAGGATGCTCACGCCTCAAAATTGGCCCTGCAGAACCCGTGGACACAGAAACTGTCCCTGTACCTGTGGGTTCCGCATCCCCAAAACACTACGCAAACATTTAGGCTGTGGTTGGCTGAATCAACGGATGTGGAATCCAAGGATATGGAGGGCCAATTATATTTAATGCCAGCCTCTTGAGTCCTTTGAGGAGTGAACAGAAAGCATGTACAAGGCACCTGGCAGAGCAAGCCCCCTGTACTGACCAGCTCCTTCTCCACCCACCCTAATTGTAAGGGTGAAGCCCCTAAGGCTCAGAGAGGTCAAGGACTTGCCCAGGTCACTCAAGAGGTCACCAAGGGGTAGGGCCACAGGAGCATCCAGCAAGACCCAGGGAAGCCAGCCAGTGTTCCCTCCTCCCTGTTTGATCCCCTTTGGCCAAGGCAGACCCCACAACCACATGGCTGCCCTGACCTAACTGGTGGAAAAGGGCCTGGCAGGTAGCAGATTGTAGACCTGCAGGAAGAGACCAGATTGTTATTTCCCTGGTTCTCTCTCCAAGGCAGCGGCTCCCAAAAGCATCTCCCTCCAACTCTCAAATTCTCTCTTTTCACTCCCCAAGAGCTCTCTTCCCTCACTCCACTGGGCCGTTTGCTCGGCTTTTATTCCTGCTGGGACACAGAGGGGACAAGTGTGAGGATATGAAAGAGCTGCTGAGGGTCCATGTGGAGCACATCACTGCTCCTGGGGACTGGGGTATTCCTGTCCCAGTGAGTCGGTGGCCTCCTGGGTGCCCGTGTTTGTGAGCTTCCCCCTGTGTTCCCAAGGGCTTGCTCTGTCCCCACTCCCTCAGCTGCCTCTCCACCCCTGGGTTCTGAGAGGAGCAGGGCCTGGGTGCACGCAGAATGGGAGTGATGGTTCGGAAGAGATTGAGCACTCGGTCTCAGGACTTAATGGCCGTGTCAGCCTGAGGGCAAGTGGCTTCGAAATGATGAATGGGGAGGGCACCGAGGCCGCCGAGGCCCGAGCACAGGGCTCCAGCCCCTCCCCTGAAACCACCCACCCAGTAGCCAACAGAAGCACCTTCCCCCACTTGGGGGGGACGGACGGGCCTGGGTCTCAGCTACATGAGGGGGTACGGAGACAGCAGGCCTGCTCTGCTCTCCCTCTCCCCCAACCCTGGCCCTGCTCGGGGTAGAGAGCAGCTGCCTGCTCTGATTCCAAGTCTAGCTCCTCTGAGATCTGAGAACTCCTGGGCCCCAGGGGACAAAGACCAGAGCTTCTAGGGTGTATGCACTCACAGGAGAAAGGAAAGAGAACCTGGCAGTTACTTCCTGGGGGTGAGAGAGAGTGCCTCCCTTCCAACACACAGGAATACAGTAAAGTTGTAGATCAGACAGCAAGTTTGGAAAAAGAGAAAAAAGGAAGGAAGAGTATGCAGACAGAGGTGTCCCTTTCTTTCCTGTCTTTTTAATTTTGGGAGGGGGTGTACAAAGCGATACCCAGTGAACAACATAATTGCTGCAATGTGGTGTGTAATAATAGCTATTCAAGGGCCGATCATTCATATTAAACAGGGTGAAGCAAGCCTCTCATTTGCATGCTTGAGATTATATGCATTTGAAAAGTCATTTCCGCAGGGTGTATGAATGGCATTAATTCCCATGTGGCATACTCTACCCCCTCCCCGGCCTTTGCTGATGACATACACCCATACACCTCCTTCCACGCTCCTACCAACCCACCGACACACCCCCAAACCTGTGGGATGGGCACTCCCAAGCCCTCTCCGAGTTCTCACCTCTGCCCTGGGACACCTGCCCTCCAAGGATGAGTACACCAGCAGCCACACACCTCCCGCTCACCTTTCCATAAGGTGTCGCAACTGTACCAGGGTGTTCCCTGCACTGTGGGCGAGCAGGCTCTGGGTGCCTGGGGCCCAGCCTGCTAGGGACAGGACAGGGTGGGGTGCTGGGGGCAGGCCTTGATATCAGTGCCCTGTAAATACAAAGGTGTAGGGGAAGAAGCAGTGTCCATGGGAGCCTGAACCCTGGCTCGGAGAGAAGGCAGGGGCCTGGGCTCCACCACAAACTAGTTGCGAATCCTTTGCCTTCCTCCTCTGGGCCTCAATTTCCCCATCTCTACATGGGGGGATGGTCTTGAAGGTCTCTTCTGACTTGGAGCTCCAGGAGCAAAACTCCCTAGTCCAGCAAGTGGACATGGAGCCATAGTATTGCAGTGGCTTTTGGGAACCACTGAAGGTACATTAGTGTCACAATTGTGGTCCCTTCCCCAAAGAGCTCCACCCAGTGTAGACCTGAGCTGCTTGCAGTGCACCCTGCAAGACCCCCTCCTCCCTTCACTCCCTTCCCTGTGCCTTCTCCAAACACCCCTCCCTTCCCAACCCATGCTCCTCCCCATCACCTAGTTCCTCAGCAAGGGGCAGCTGAGCACCTGCATCAGTGAAGGGCAGAAGCTCTGAGGGTGAGACCGCCTGGTTTCAAGGCCCAGCTGCGTGACCTTGGTCAAGACACTGCCCCGCATCCACGTCGCTGGGCTGCTCTTCTCCCTCCATACAAGGAGGGGCAGGGGCAGGGGTCTTTCTAGGGTTCTCTAAGACTGGGCTTCTCACCCCCCACCCCAGACTTCCCAGACCCCTCTCCTACCACACGTTGAGGTGCAGTGGAGGCGGAATTATTTTGGGTGGTCCAGGATTTCTGTCTGGGGTTTGGGTCCTGAACTTAGGCAGGTCCTAATGTCCCCTCCTTGTCCCCATGGGGGGACAAGAGTGTTGACCAGGCCTGGAGGATCTCAGGAGAAAGCCAGGGCAAAGCGGAGGCCGCCTCTTCCGCTCTGGGGGAGCCAGGGGGCGCTGGGGTCTCACACCTCCCCTGAGTCTCTGGGCTCTTCGAAGAACCAGGGCGCCTGCGCGCAATGAGGGACGCCCTTGGAAACTCTCGCGGCCTGCCTGGTCCGCTCCCAGGCCGGAAGTGAAGAGTTCCCTCTACCTTGGGGCCACAGGCTGGGGGGAACCCAAGGGCTGGGGTGCCCTGGGGGGAGGGGGAGACAGGGCGCCCCACACGCGGAGAAACCTTTTGTGCCTTTTCGCGGGCCCATATGGCGTAGCGAGTATTAATTACCGTAGCTTTTTAATTAACAATCGCTTAATCTGAGCCGTAACATTTGCCACGGCACCCTGCGCCTCGCCGCGAACCCGCGCCGCCAGCACTGCCAACTCATCAATTAATTTTTATTGACGTTTTCTTCCCCAAACAGGCACAATACCAGGGTTTTCCAATTAACACCTCCGCGATCTCTAATTAGTGCAATTAACAGACTGACGGATGCCCGGAGTTTACCCGCGAGGGAGGGGGCGAGGCGGCCCCCAGCGCGCTCCCGGGGCGCGCGTCCCGCCCGACACACTCGTGCGCGCGCGCAGCTGGCGCGGGGACGTGCCCAGCTCTTCAGGGAGCACAGGGGTGGCTGCGTGGCCACCGGTAACCTGTACCCAGAGCAATGGTGCCGGCTGGAGTTCAAAGACGACAGCGTTTCCAGCTCTCCGGAAACGAGGAGATAGCACGGCGTGGCGGGACTGAGAGCTGGCTCTCCAAGTCGGAAAACTGGTGTCTAGCCGCAGCTCTGTCGCCAACTTACGGAGTGACTTGGGCCAAGTTAATTCCCCCCTTTTCTCCTCTGTCTCATGGGGAGAACTGGACTAGATGTAGCTATCTATTTTATAGTTTATGATTCCGAGAAAGATTTAGGAAGCAGATTGCAATAAAAGGTAAAATTTGTTAAAATACAGTTTCATGGAGGAGGGGAAAATGATGGAGCAAAACCCTAAATCAGGGGATCAAAAACTTGAGTGCATCAGAATCTCCTTGGAGAGCTTGTTAGAACACAGATTTTGGGTCCTAACCCCAAAGTTTCTAATTCAATAGTCTGGGGTGGGCCCGGGAATTTGCATTTCTAAAAAGTTCCCAGGTGGTGCTGAAGCAATAAGGCTCCAATGATCAACGCTGACGTTGGTTATGAGCTTCCTAGTGGCCAAAACTAGATGCTCCATCTCCAAGGGACATTCATTCTTTCAACAATGTATTTAGGGCCCAATTAAGCTAGGCACTGGGGATTTATCTTCAGGAAACTAAAACATGGTCCCTACTGAACATGCTACTGCTGTAGTGTCCTAGATGTTTTGAGAGCTGTGTGTAAAGGACTTAGCAAGGGCAACTGGTAAGTAATAAGGCAGGTCCTATCCCCTTCCCTTTTTTCCAGGTAAATCTGGCATTTGTCTTTTTTAAACGTTAGCTACTAGTGGAGCTTTGACCATGAACAAAGTCATGCTTGCCTTTCCTCCGGTGATTGGCCAGAGTACATTTCACCAGCAGTGACCCTTTATCCATTCATTGGTTCAACAAATATTTAGGCACCTACCACGTGCAGCCCCTGTGTACACAGATCTAAACAGAACAGGGCCAGCGTGGGCCTTGCACTCACAGAGCTTGTCCCATGAAGGGAAGCAAATGATAAACAAGGACACAAACAGACAAGCTCAAATAAGACAAACTCTACCCAGTGTGAGCACAGAGGGTAAATGGGGATCTAGTTTAAATGGAGTGGGGAAGGGAAGGCCTTCTTCTTTGAGGAAATGGCATTTGTGCTTAGAAATGAAGGATGAGCAGGTATTCGCCGGGTGAAGTGCACACGGAATGCAGGGGAAACAACACATGCAAAGGCCCTTTTTTACACAGGAGAGGTTACCAGTTGCAGACTTTTCCAGAACTAAATGTCTTTGAAATGAATACATTTCTAGATTACATGAAATGACACACGTGGGTACCACACAGAACAGAGTGTGAGGATTCCTTCTATTTCCTTCTCTTTCTACTCTTTCTAGCTATCCCGCTATCAGATCTCACTTGTGTCAAGGGACATAAAGCAGTGGGCTTTTCAGAGCAATGCGCACCAGCCCTACAAGTATCCGAAGGCTGCTTCTCAATCCACCGGCGCCCACCCTCCCCCATCCAGTTCTGGACCCAGAGGCCCACTGGCTTCAGGCTCCAGGTGAGGGCAGGGCTCTAGGGCAGCAGTCACTTTAGGCCTCTCAGCCAGCCACTCATTTGCCATTCTACCTGCGAACTCTTCCCTAGCCTCCTGTTACCTTTATGACATTGAGCAGCGAGGTCGCCAGTCTGAGCCTTGGTCTCCGTATCTGTAACATGGGGCTAATGTCAATAAACCTTCCCTCCAGCACTGCTGTGTTATCAAATGAAACACACTGCATGAAGACCACGTTCAGAGAAGGGTAGTTACTATAAGTACGGAGGCCCAGAAAGTCCTGCTACAACCAACTCTGAGTGCGCTGTAGTTTAAAAATTGATCCCACCCCCTTCTCCCAGCCCTTGGTGCAGCACTTGAGGAAAATGACCCAAGAATCAGAATGCTGCTCTAGCTCCAAAATGGGTCCTGAAACCAGAGCTGAGTGATGTGAGTCCCAGGACTACCTGGCTCTCTGATCAGGCCAGCAGTTTCTCTCCCCAAACACATGGGGCTCGGTGAGTTCCAGAATAAGGTTAATCCCTCCCCAAACCCCTGCCCTCTCTGTACGCTGGGACTCCCTTTTTGTAGAAAGGCTGGCTCCCTGGGCTTCCTTTCACACCCCTACCTCTGCCTGGGATTTTCCCTAAATGACCTGTGACACCATAGGAGCTACCTTCCCCAACTCTAGGGACCATTCGAGGCACCCGACGGACTTCGTACAAGTGGCAGGGAAAGGACATGCCTATCTAAAAGTTTTTTTTTAATAAAGCCTTTGATTTGGAAGGTGAGCCACCATCTTGTGTTGTCTGTTCCAGGTTCTCTCCCGAGTTTTAAATAACTTCATTTCCTAATCCTAAAAGTAACAGACATCTTGGTAGAGCATTTTGAAGCAAAAAAAAAAAAGGATAAGAAAAAAATAAAGAGTACTCATAATCCTACCACCTAGAGATCTAGCCTTTTGAGATATATTCCCCTTCCTGTCAATCCACTTTCACTCTCTTTTGGCATATAAACATTTAGAAAGTGAATTGGGGTCACAATCTGTACATAGTTTGAATTTTCCTTCCCCCCCCACTCACTACTTACTATCATAAGCATTTCCACATGACATCAAATATTTTAAGCAACAGTTTTTAATGGTCACACAGTTGCCCAAATGGGCTGCATGTTCCAGAATTTATTTTGCCGATTCCCTAGAGTTAGACATCTAGGCTGCTGGCTATTTTTCACTATGACTCTGCAGTAAACACCTTTATGGGAACAGGATACTCGACATTTTTGACTATTTGCCTGGGATACATGTTTAGAAGGTAGAATTGCATATTTTCAAGCCTCCTGATAGTTTTATTCCCTAATTGACGTCCATAAAATTTGTAGCAATTCTGCTCTCCGTTCATCAAGGCACCCCTGTCTCTCAGAAGCCCACCCCTTTTTAGCAATTTCCTCCCATTCTCCTTAGCCCCTTCTCCAAGAGACTCTCAGATCGCACACAAGGCATTCAAAACTCAACACTGCAGGCCCTGTCAGGTCTAGGTGAGTACCCTGGGCTCACAGTGGGCGCTGAGGCTTCACCTGCAACTGACACTGAGCCCAATGGGCAGTAAGGTCACGACAAATGGAAGTGGATGAAACGCAGCCCTTGCCTTTGGGGCGCTTACCATGGAGGAGAAAGAGACATGTGGGCAGGTAAACTTACCTTCTAGACATCAGAATCACCTGAGAGGTTTAAAAAACAAACCCACAGCTAGGCCCCCTATTAGGTCAATTAAATTAAACTCTTCAGGGAGTGGGACCCAGGCGTGGATATTTTGAAAAGCTTTTCCAAGTATTCTAAATTTCAAGTGCAGCCAAGGTTGAGAATCTCTGCCCTACATAACACACACACACCCCTTTACAAATGTTATGTTAGACACGGGGGACCACGGGTCCCCAGAGGGAGTGTGGTGCTCTGGAGAGGCTTTCTGTAGGAGGTGACTTCTGAGCTGAGCCATAAGGCAGTGAGAGGCCTTGGCACACAATCTGTGAATATATTTTATTCTTAATAGCAACCTTTCCACTCACAGAGTCCCCGACAGCCCCTTCCCATGCCCTGTCCCTCCCCTCTGCTTCACACAGTCCTGTGTACTTTATGACCAAAGAACCACGCTTCAAAGATGCCAAGTGACTTGACAAGGTCACCTGACTGCTGAGTACCTGGGCCACACGGAAACCAGGTGGCTCTTCTGACTCCCAAACCAGTACCCTTCCCCGCATCCCACCCCAGGGATGGCAAGACCCGAGGGCCGTCACTCTGGAATCCAAACCTTTCCTGCCTCTACCACTATTCTCAGGTTACCTGTTACTGGCTCCGGGCCCCAAAATGCTCCCACTGGGCCCTGGCAAGGTGGCCTCCCTCAACACCCCTTCCTACTGTGTGACCAAAAGGAAGAATTAACAATAAAGGGGGGGAAAAAAAGAAAGAGAACCAAAGATCCTACTCCATCTCATTAAGAAAGTAAACATAAGAGCCATCTAAGTGTCTAATTAAGCTTCTAATTAGTCCCTGCTTGTTACTAATGCAAATTAGATTACTCCGCTTAACTACAGCATGTCCACAACACCCTTGTTAATTGCGGCCTTTTGAAATTAAATTACTCCCTAATTAGCATATCAAAGCCATTGATTCGGAGCTGGGAAAGATGAGGGCAAGAGAAGCCGAATGCCAAGTTTGGTTAATCAGAGATGGCTAATTAAATAGGGACGTCTTACGTGGGGGGCCTGCTGGCTAGGGGGTAGGGGCAACTCGCCCAGGGCCCGGATGGCCATCTGGAGCCTGCTTCTGGCCTTTGGTACGAGGGGCTCCCGCGGGCAGAGGAGGGGCTCTAGTGGCCCTGGGCCCTTGGCTGTTCTGCCAAGCCTACCCCACAGGCCCCGGCCTCGCCCTTCATCTCCTCAGATGATTTTTGGGCGTGGCATTCACCAGGACCTCGGGCACCAATTCAGCGCCATCCTAAACGCAGCCACATTCCACATTCGAATAGGCCAAGAGTTAACGTCCTCCCACATCCCTCTCCCTGTTCCAAGGTGAGTTCCAGAAGGGTGGCATCTACCTAGTTTTTCTCTAGTCCCCACTTGTGGTTCTGTTCTTGGAAGAAAGCTGCTCCTCCCCCAACAAAAAGTAGACCAAAAGAACAAGTTTGGGAGGTGGGTAAAAGGATGATGGCTTTCACAGAGGGGCTCACCCTGCAGGGGTGGGCTGGTTTCAGCTTGGAGCAGGATCCTAAAGACACAAGGCCTTATCATTCCCTCCATGGTAGCAAGCAGGGAAAAAGAATCACCACTGCCATCAGTTCTTAGGCAGCTGTGTGGGAACTAGATTCGGGCCAGGGCATCCTTACAGATCTTCTCTGAGCTCTTGTTGTACAGACCCTGCAGAGCCTTCCAGACACCACTCCCTCCAGATGTTCCCTGAAGAATACTGGGAACAGGTAAAACTCTGAGTCAGAACCGCTAACTAAAATGCCCTCGGGGCCAGGTAGTCACCCAGGAGGCCAGGTGAGAAGTGGAGGGCAGAAAGGAGGCAGTGCTGATACTCAATCCAGTCCATCCTTACCACACAGAAGTGCAGGCATGGTGTTGACAGGTATCTGTTTTTCTAAAGAAGTGGAAGTGGGGATACAGACGCGAAATTCATTGTAATGAACTATGTGTGGGGGTCAACAAAACTTTGCAGGAAAGAAGTTAGTCGATTTGTGCCCCAATGTTCCAGAGAGGCAAGTTCCAGTTAACTGTGTGACCCTGGGCAAGTCATGTCACCTCTCTGGGCCTGGGTCCTTCACCTGTCAAATGAGAGTAATAACTATCGCTACCTGGAGAATCTCTCAGGGGTGGGGTGAGAAATAGAACAAGGAGGTATGTCAAACTGCAAAGCACAGTTGGGGTCTGGTGACCACCTTATCTACCTGCCACAATCACCCCCAGATTTTCTAGTGGGTGTGTCTTACTAGAACCTTCTCCCCCTATCTTCTGCACAGGAGGCAGAGCTAGGGCTTCCAAGTATCCTTAAAAATGCTGAGGCTTTGTAGTTGACCTGGCCATTGGAAAGCCTGGAGGTACCACACACCTGTGCCCTCTGCCCTACAGTTAGTGGATCAGCCAGGGCAGGGGAAACAGCTTCTAAACAGAACAAGAACAAAATCTCTATGGCTGAGAGGTCCCTAGCTTGGTCTTTCTGTACCTGCCTCCTCCCCAGCCAGGGTGGAGTCTACCCCAACCCTCCCTCCCAGAGAGCTCCTGGAGCATGCTGGGTCAGGGCTAAATTCCCAAAGGGGGAGATTTTGTTTATTTAAGGGGAGGACGTTCCACTGCCCCCACCTCAGCAAGTGTGAATTCCAGGCAGTACCCAGCCCACGGACATCCATCCAAGCCAAACTGGACAAAGAGGTCCACAGCAGTGGTTTTATTTTAGAAAATAAGTGAAATTAAAAGCAAAGCAGAATGAGGAATGGGGGGAGGGGTGGGCTCTCCTGGTGTGGGGGGAGGGGGGACTGCGGCCCACAAGGGCCAAGCTGCAGGCTGCCTCTCCGAGCTCTCTCCCCCAAGGAGATTCAATTAATTGATAACAAGAGGCATCAAATTAATTTCTGGAGGATGTGAGATTCTGATGAAGGGAAATCTCGTCGATGGGGATCAGACGGGAGGGGGCGGGCAGTGCCCCCTTTAATCAGGTTCCACTGTCTAATTGGGAAGGAGGAGACTTGCCTGGGTTGCAGGATCCCCAGCCCCCAAGCTCCACAGTGCCCCTTTGGGAAGGATCCTGGGGGGGCAGAGGGAAGAGGGTTTGCATTTGGGGCCTTCAGGTCTCTTCTCACCTGGCTGCCTGCTGTGGGCTTCCAGATGCGGAGGCCAGGGAGAGGGGACAGCAGGTGCCTTTTCACCAACTTTACATTTAGGAAAACCAAGGCTCGGAGAGAAAGTGAGTCATACCTAAAGCCACAGAGCGAGTTAGGGAGTTGGTAGCAGCGCGCGTACTGGGGCCTTTCCTGATGTACTTGTCTGAGTCCAGACCCTGTATAGGACCCAGACCCATGAAGTCATTCCTGAGCACAAGGGGTACAGCACACAGTGTGAGTGGCCCTCTCTGTGGCTAAAAAAGGCCATGCTGCCCAAGCTGTCCCCTCCTCCAGCATTCCCCGGATGGGTGCCCAGCTGCAGTCATTTGCTCAGCATCTGGTGAGGGCTGACGAAAACACCTGGTGCTGCATCCCAGCGCTCAGGGCTCAGACATCAAGGAGCTTCCAGCAACTCAGCATGCCCTTGGGAGCTCAGGGAAGTGCTGGCTGGGAGCATAACCGTCCTCAGCCGGGGAGGGGAGACAGGTAGCCCTGCCTCTCTGGGGAAAGAAATCCCAGAGGCTAAAGGAGGGATCCTCCAGCTCCAATCCAGAGAGGCGGCCGCGTCAAGATGCCTGCCACTTTGCTCCCCAAGTGCACACAGCAGCTGCCTCTTGCTGGGTCTCCACAAATCCTGACTGTATCCCAAATTCTCCCCAGCTGCATCATTCACTTCCAGGATGTGGAAGTACATCTGCATAGAGAACTCTGGAAGTAGAGGAGGTGGTACACTGCTACCCTCTTTTAGACCAACTTCTTTAGGCCTGCCTGTGTCTTCCAGAAATGTAAAGCTAGCCGGGGAATCGAACATTAGGGAGGCTGCTCGGGCCTGCCCCACTGAAGAAAGGAGAACAGAAGCCCCCTTACTTGCCTACCTCCAGTTCCCCTTCACATGGGTAGGCCCTCCCAAGGACACTCTCTGGGCTGCACAGGTGTCCTGTCTCACCTGTAGGTGTCAGGACCCAAGCCTGCCTCAGGTGGGTACCAACCCATAGGAAAGATCAGCACTCCAGCCTTTGCTCAATTTCTGATTTTCTAAGTTGCAAGCGAGCCCCTCTCATTTCACCTCTTCTCTCAGCCCCACCTTATACCCAGTGGGCATTCCATGATGTCTATAGACAGACACAACTACTAAGTCCCTGGCTCCATGCCCCAGTCACCCTGCCTTTGAGTTGCCATCATTTTGCCCCCTCCTTCCTGCCAGTCAGAATTCTTAGGAACTTCCACCCCACCAGCCCTGCCTACCGGAACAAATGCCCGTGGGTCTCTATTCGGCACAGTCCGCTCTGTTACTGTCTGCGGAAAACCCACCATCTCACCCCCACCCATTACCATGGCCGCCCAGGTCAGGTGCCATTGGAATTAACTCACGGGGGAAGGAAACACCGTTAGCCTCTGTCTTGCATGGCCAACTGACCCCACCGGCTTTCCCAGCTGCCTGGGAACTACCACTTCTTCATGTCTTTTTACTTGTGACCAAGCTGTCCCTTAGGCCTAGAACTACTTCATCCTCCCCACACACCCACTCACTCTCAGGGCCCAGGTGTGGGGGCTCCAGCAGGGCACAGGATGAGTCCTAGGGAGGTGGCCAGAGCAGCTGGGACCCAGGGCACAGGCCATATGGCTGGAATGGAGAAAGTTGCCACCACCCAGTCTGGAATGGAGAAAGGTGCCAGGCTGTGCTGGAGGGAGAGCTGGGAAAAGACCTGGGGTCCGGGGACTGGGGGTCAAGGCAAGGGAAGGCACCAGCCAGGCCCAGGCCTGTTGAGCTCAGGTGACTCCAGCAGCACTGACTCCACAGCTCAGCACCCTGTGCCCGGCTCATCTGTGTACCTTTTGTGCTGAGAGCTCTCGCTTTCTAGCTCAGACAGGCGTGCCCTGAGTCCACACTCTGCAAGGGCCCAGGAACATCTCACAAGGCCACTGCATCCAAAGCCACAAGGTTCCGAGGAAAGAGTTCCCACTGCGATCCCGGCTTAGCGGAACCGGCGGCAGCGACGGTGTGTATTTCCACGGAATATCCCGGAAGACAACACTGAACACAGCCAACAACTTCAGGCTCAAGCGGAGTTTCTCTTTGCTTCTTCCAGATGATCCATTCAGTGGTAGGTCCCAAACCAGTCTGAGACTTGCTGCGAAACATCTTCCATAAGGATGTGTAGGCTAGGGTTGCCAAACCCTAGAAATCTCCTTTTTTGGAGAGAGGGGTACCAGTCATTTTTCCTCCTCTGAGTTCTGGGAAATTCTCTCCCTTTTACATTTGCCTCCATAAGCGCCTTAGGAGTGCCTGCGGGATGCTCCAGGGTTGTATGCAGGTGGGAAATGCCAGGTTCTGAACCCAGGACCCCCACCCCCTTAAAGGGAAAACAGGAAGGGAAGATACAGCCTTCGCCTGGAAGGAAGAGAGGGGCCTAGTCCGAGCTTGTGGATCAGGGAGTGGCAGCTCCTCCCATCCCTGCCTTTCTCCCTTCCCCACAGGAACCCCCATCGTAGTCCCAGCTCTGCTACTAAGTAGCAGTGTAACCTCAGACAAGTCACCTCTTCTCTCTGGGCTTCATTTTTCCACCCTATAAAAATGAAGGTTAATACTCCAGTATTTCCAGTATTCAGCCAACATGTGGCCTGGCAGTGCCGGTAAGCTAAAAATAAAAGCCACCCCTTGATCAGCAAGCACTGCCACGCGCCAGGCACCGTGCTAGGTACTTCGCATCTGCTCTCTCCTCCAACTCCCAAACGGACTCTTTAAGGTGGGTATTATTGACCTACTTTACAATGTAAGAAAATTGAGGTTCGAAGAGCTTAATTAAGTTCCCCAGGGTCCATCCCTACTGCCGAGTTCCAAAGCCTTTTCCACTCTGACACACGTTCTGCCCTGGAGAGGCCTGCGTTCCTTCCTTGCTCTGGGTTCCAGAGTTCTGGGGCTGAGTCTGAGGACGCCATTTCAGCCAACCCAGCCTCAGAGTCCTGTCAAAAATAGTACCTGCCCTGCCTTGGTCTGGGGAAGCCGGCAGGGCGTTAAGATCTCCAGGAAGGGAAACTGTGAGAAGCTTCTTGGATGGAAGAAATTATTATTTCACACAGTTTGGGCTATTAGGAAAGTAAAGACGCCGTGCCTGCTTCAGATGGAGTGGAGGGGCTTGCGTGGAGGCTGGAGAGACAGGAAATGGCCAAGGCAGTGGGGCGGCAGCGCAAGGTTAAGACGCAGGAAAGGAGGAGGCAGCTCTCAGGCAAAGGCGGCTTCTTGGGGAGATGACCTGTTCCCTCCCTTGCACCTCAGATCTCTCCTCTGAAACAGACGCCCTGTCTCCACCCTTCTCCCCTGACCTGATATCCTTCTCTGCTATACCAGCAACAGCAGACCCCAGCCTTCACCATACAGGTACCCCAGTATCCCATCTGGGACCTGCCCAGACAGAGTAGGGGCTCAGCAAACATTTTGGGAATTACCGGATCAAAAGAAAGCTCCCCCCAAGGAAGAGGTGTGTTCAGAATAGGGGCCCAGCAGGATACGCACATTCCTGGCAAGAAGGGACCTACCTACCTGCCTACAGCCAGAAAGGAAGTTTTTGGCCAAAGGCAGAGAAAGGGGGACGGGTGTCTAGGTGTGAGGAGGGTACCTATACAGAAAGGAACAGGGGCAGGCCCCTTTACAAGCTGGGCCTGGCCTATCCTGCCCCAGGCATTCTCCAGCCCTGGTGTCAGGCTCTTCCCTCCCCAGGACTCAGGGGTTCCCCAACTCCATAACTTCTGGGAAGCCTGCCCAGGACTGGGAGAAGGATAGAAAACCCCGCCCAGGCACCTGGCGCTTAGTGCCAGGAGAGAAGGTTCCTGTGTTCTCCCCCAACTTAGTGCCAAAGCTGGAGCCAGGGTAAAGGAGGGCCTGAGGGTCTAGGAGGAGAGATTCAGGTCTCACGCTGGGCCTGGGTGTGTGTGTGTGTGGGGGGGGTGAAGGCACCCACAATGCCACCTCCTTCCCATGCCACTTTGCCCCAAGACTAGAGTGTGAGCAACGTCAGATGGGGAACCGCCAACTTACAGACTTTTGAAGAACGCAGATCTAAGGGCACCCGGGAGCCAGCAAGCTGTCCAGGTACACAGCCCAGCCCCTGTGCCCTCCCTCCAGCCACCAGGTAACAAAGAGCCCAGAACCCACGACAAGACAAAGTTTCTCAAGTTAAAAGAAAAAAAAAAAGCTTGCATACTTCCCCGCAGGTTTTCAGCAGAGGTTTTTCAGGGAGGCCGGTGGCTACCCTTTAGGCAGCTCGGTGGCTACCCTTTAGGCAGCTCGGTCCAGCTAGGCCCGGCCTTCCACCTCTGCACCTACCGGTTGGTTCACCAGGGGTCGGGGCAGTCGGGCCTCGCAAGAGGCCGTTCAGTCCCGGCTGTCTATGCAAAGCGCGCTCCTGGGTTCCGCGGCGGGCCGTTGACCTTCCCGCAGCTACTGGCCAAACAGACAACCCCGCTGCTCCTTCTTTCGGCGTGGGAGGAGGGGCACTCGGGCCAACCCTAGCAACTGTCCCCTGAAGCTGTGCTACTGCGACCCTCAGTCCCAGACCTGACACAGTTCCGCAGAGACGATTCCAGGCGGGTACGTTGAAACCGGGGTGAAGATGCTGAAGTTCAGGTAAAACCCGCATTGGCCAAAATGCTCTTGGGCTTTCTTAGGAATCGCCGATGTGGCAGCTTCAGACTCGGATTTGCTCCTGGAGGGCCCCTTACCCCTACCTCCAGCTCTGGGCACCACGGTCCACCGGCAGGGACACCAGGTGCCGGGGTGCCAGACACGCGGGGATCTCTGGATGCCTTAAAACTAGCCGCCGAGCGAGGAAACCGGCCAGGAGAAGGGTGGCGAGAGGGGCCAGGGTGAGAAGGCAGGAGCAGGGCGCTCCCCGGGCTCTGGGTTCCCGTATCCTTTTTCCCCCAGCCTAGAGAGTCGGGGTGTGTTCACGAGGTCGCCTCAGTTCGGGGAGAGAGGGGATCCGCCTCTGTCGGGCCTCTGCCTCAGAATCCGCGTCCCGCGAAATTGCACAGTTCTCCACCCGGGCAGCCGGCACCCCGGATCGCTCCGGGCGCCGCAGGCTCTGCTCGGGAGCAGCCCGAGGAAGTTAGTTTGGCGTTGATGGGGAACGCGAGGCTTGAGCGCCGCCGGCCAAACAGAGGTGTCGGGGGGCACTGTCCAGGCGAGACACTAGAGTCCTCGGTCTGCGGGGAGTCCTGCTTGGTTCCTCCAGGAGCCTTACCCGGTGGCCTCTGACCCCCGCTGCCGCCCTCTCAGCTCTTCCTACACGTCGGAGCGAGGGCTCTCCCCAAAAGGGGTGAGCAGAGGTACCGGCCAGATCGCTCCCCCACCCTCCACCGTCGGCGCCCGAAATCACAGGGGCCGTTTCCAGACGCTCTCCAGTGCCCAAGAAGTTTTCCGCCCAGTCTCCGCGCCGACTGAGGGATGGGAAGAAGGGCTGACTGGCTCGGGCACTTCCGAGGTGCGACCTCAGCAAGACGAGTCCCCTCCTCACCTGACGCGACGCGGCGGGTGGGACCGCCGTCCCCACACCCTCCCGCTTCCCGCAAGTCCATCTGTCTCCGGCGCGACTTGGGGAGTCCCTCACGGACGGGGCAGGGGGAGCCTACTTCACCACTTCCCTTCCCAGCTCAGGGAAGTCCGGCCCGGGAAGTATTCTTTGTCTGACTCGGGGCAGGGGGGTCGTGCCCCCTTACACCCCATTCCCAGCGGCCAGGCCGGGAGGGGGCGGAGCCCAGATTCTTGGGGCAGGGCGGGCCTCAGTGGCCTCCCCAGCCGTCCCCCGGCTGGCCTCTCGCTGCCCCCACCCCCGCCCCCGCCGCGCCGCAGTCCCCACCTGTTCCCAAGGCAGCTCCGGCCCGCGGGGCCCGGGCCGGGGGCGGGGTGCCGCGGCTGCGCTGGGTCAGTGCGCCGCGGCCGGCCCAGGCTGGAACAAAGTACGCCGGTCTGGGCCCGGCTCCTCCCCGCGCGTCTCCGGCGGGCAGTTTGCAAACACAAAGTGAGCCAGTGAGCGGGCGAGAGAGTGCGCGAGCTAGGGAGTTGGTCTGGTCGGCGGCCCAGCCCCCACCCGCGTTCCCGGGCCCGACCCGCCACCTACCTGTCCGGCCCGGCCGCTCCGTGCGGGCTCCGGCCCGTCAGCCCGCACGGGGCATGGGGCTCGCTCCGGTCGCAGCCCGGGCCCGCCGCCGCCCGCCGGGGCTGCCCCTCCGCGCCGCGCCGCTCCCGGGCGTGCTCCCTGCGCGCCGCGCCGACCGCCGCGCGCCTCAGCCCCGCCGGGGCATCGCACTTTGTGGGCGGCTCGGCTCGCTCCGGCCCCGCTCCTCCGTCCGGTCCTTCCGCGACGCTAGTTAGCTCGCTCCGGCTCCTGGGCTCCGGGAGCCCGGCGTCCCCGCCCCCGGCCCAGCCCTGGTTCCGGCCCGGGCTCCTCCCCGCCGCGCCGCCGCCTGCGCCGCGCCCTCCTTGCGGGCTGGGGGCTCCGTCCCGGCCGCCGGCCGCACAGTCCGCTCGGCAGGGGCGGCCGGCTGCGGACTCCGAGGGGCTGCGACTGAGCCTGGGATGCGAGTGGCTGCGAGCGGGCGGCGCGCGGGCGGGGGAGGAGGAGGAGGGCTGGAGGGAAGGAGGGAGCGCGCGGAGAGCGAGGGAGGAGGGAGCGAGGGAGCGAGCGCGGAGGGAGGGGAGAACAACTTCTAGTGCTACCGTAATTCGCCTAAAGCAGGTGCAGCCACTTTCGCCCCGCGAGGCAGCCAGCCGAGAGCGAGAGAAGACCACGTGGACCAAACTTTAGGGGAGGAAAAGTGGGGTCGTGGGGAGAAGACGTGGGGCTACGGATCTGAAAAAGGGGGTAAGTGGAGAGACCGCGGGGATTCCGCCTGGCCTCGGACTCGATCTGTGGCGCGCCTCGCAAATCCTGGCCTTACCCTGGAGCCTGGAGGTACGGCGGTCCTGCGCCCACACGGTTCACTGGTTCCCGGCGGGCTGCGCCCGGCGCAGGGAGTGGCCAGGGGCCCAGAGACCAGAGCCGGCGTCCGGCCCCGGCCCTGCCCGGCCTCCCTCCTGCTCCCCACCGTGTGGGGACTGGGGGTGGGCTTTCTGAACTGGGGGTGGGGGGCGGGGAGGCTCCTTCTGGGCTTTGTGAACAGTCACCCCGGGGCCCGCGCTGCCTCCCTCTGAGGAAGGGGACTTTCCCAGAAAGTGCTCCGCGGGCCAGTGAAGAAGGGGCCCAAGGCAGAGCCACGAGGGCAAAGCGAAGTGCAAAGTCGAGACAATTACCTGGACAAATTAGATTGTAAACAAAACTCAGCGTCTTTGAATGCCGCTTTTGCCGGGGGACGGAGGGATTGTGATGCTGGCGGTGGTGTGTTTGGGTTGGGAGGGGGAAGTCCGGGTGAGGAAATGCCCTCGATCCAAGGGGAAGGGCTGTGTTGGTAGCAGACGCCCCACTCTGAGATTCGTGGACATCTCAGTAAATCCTCCCTCCCACCCCTCACGCTGGAAACATCTCCCGTCTGTCTGTATCAAGGGTGGGGAGAAGTGAGGGATGCCTCAGGGGTCCTCGAGGAGCGTCCCCAACCAGCCCAGTGATGCCAGGTCCCCGTGACCAGGGGAGGACCCTGCTGTGGGATCAGGGCGGGAAGGCAGTGGCTCTTGAAGGCTCTCCTGGCCCCAAATCACCTGAGGCAGGTGGCCAAGGGGCAGACACAGGATGCCCCTGTGGACTGTGAGCTGGCAGAGGCGGAAAGGAGGTGGCTGCAAGAATCGATGCTTAGCTGCCTGGAGAGAGAGGCCTTTTTGGAAGAGAAGGCCCTTCCAATGGGACTTGAAAGAAAAGGGATCTCAGAGAGAAGATTCCCTCTTGGATTGTTCTCTATCACTTATTCTGTCTGTTTCCTGCGGGTGCAATAGCATAAAGTAGTTGTGATGTTGGTGACACCTGCCCAGGTCCGGATCTTATGTATTTGCCCAGTTGGGCGGGTGTGACACGAAGATTTAGGTCCTGTCGGCGCCTTTCAGATATCTGGATGTGACACCGTGGGGGGAAGTGTTCTAAGTACCATTTATTTGGCTGTCACAGTGTCTTTTCCAGTGTAGCAGCCGCAGTAGCAATAAGGCTAAAATAGCAGCTAACATTTGAGTTGAACCACATGCCAGGCATATTGACTAGTTTAGTCTTCACAATAACTTCATGAGATTAATAGTTCTATTATCTCCATTTTACAGAGGAGGAAATTGAGGCACAAAAAGATCAAGTCACTTGCCTACATTTACCCAGCAGGTAAATGATGGAGCCAGATTCTAGCCTGAGCCATATCAGTGAGGACAAGGAAGAAGCTCATGGAGGTCTTTTTTTTTTTTTTTTTTTTTGAGACAGAGTCTCACTCTGTTGCACTGGCCAGAGTGCCATGGTGTCAGCCTAGCTCACAGCAACCTCAAACTCCTGGGCTCAGGTGATCCTGCTGCCTCAGCCTCCTGAGTAGCTGGGACTACAGGCATGTGCCACCATGCCTGGCTAATTTTTTCTATATATTTTTAGTTGTCCAATTCATTTCTTTCTATTTTTAGTAGAGATGGGGGTCTCGCTCTTGCTCAGGCTGGTTTCAAACTTCTGGCCTTGAGCGATCCTCCCGCCTTGGCCTCCCGGAGTGCGAGGATTACTGGCATAAGCCACCATGCCCGGCTGCTCATGGAGGTCTTTAAAGCTGCACTGCCTGCTTATGGGTTACCTGAGGAGGAGGATGTTTTGGGATAAAGTCCTTGGTCGTATGATCCAGTTTGTCTTGTGTGGAGATCCAGCTCTGGTGGAAGTCGTGGAGTGGCAGGTCCTTGAGTCAGGTCAGCTGGGGCGGTGACCATGCCCTCAGCCCAGCCTCCCTGCTGTAAAGGCTGAGGGTAGGATGCAAACTAGGGACCTGGGGCACAAAAGAGGGGATTTCTGCAGGGGACTTGGAATGAGGTGACCTCCAGTGGGCCTCTCCAGCCCTTTTCTGGTTGGTTCTCCTTCCCACTGCTCCTGCCCCATCGCCTTCCTGCAGCAGCCCTCCATGCCTCGCACATGGGCTCACGTGCCCACAGGCATTGCCCTGGGAAGTGCTTTTGCTTTCATTTCGGTTTATCCCTCATCTCTGGCCCAGCTCTGTTTCCAGCACCCTGTGAGTCACAGTGGAGGACCCAAGGGGATCAAAAGACTCAGTCTTGTCCTCACCTAAAGGGGATGTTAGTGAAGAAAACAAAACCTCTCCAAAGAAAGATACAGAACAAATGCCCCCAAATCAAAGAAGACAGTCCAAAGCCCTTCTTCCTGATGCAAGAACTTTGTAAAAAGGTTCAAAAGAGTGGCCTTGCCTCCCAAGGAGAAGTAACCGGGAGCAGGCAGGAGGGTCCCTTTCTGTTTTGTTCCTTCATGGGATTCAGGGCAGGTACAGGAGCTTGTTGGTGGCAGGAACTGAGGCTCGTGGCCTGACCCTACTAGGGAGACCATGGTTAAGAAGAGCACAGGGGCTGGAGTCAGGCTGCCTTGGGTTGAACCTCAGCTTCTGTCACCAGTGTGTGACCTGAGCAAGTTACATGATGTCTGAGCCTCAGTCTCTTCACCCACAAAATTGGGAGAATGCCTCCTGGGGTGGTTGGAGGGGTAGCATGGAAAGCATGGGCAAAGCACCTAGCCTAGTGGCCTGCTCTTCAGTGCTTTCCATAAATGCTTATTTTTTCTTTTGTGAGCTCCAGTTTCCCTACTTAAAAATGAGGAATACTAACCTCACAAAGCTGCAAATCTAAGAGTTACCATGTGTTAAATGTCTGCTGCCTGTCGGGCCCTTGAGTACCCTGCTGTTTAGCTTTATCACCCCAACTCTGATGGCTCTTCTCCCCATTTTACAGGTAGGCCTCAGCAGGGTCTGCTAACTTGCCTAGGTCAATAGTGAGGAGGTGGTGCAACAGGGACTTGCTCCCAGGTCTTCCTGCACTGAAGCAGATGCCCTTTCACAGGGTCAGCTGACTCTTTGTTTTGGGCATGAAGTAGGTTAGTGGGTGAGCTTGTTTTTAGCAACAGGTCTGACACCCGAGGTGGTGGTATGTGGCTCTAGATACATTAGTCTATTCCCACAGTCCCAACACACCTAGGCCCAGATATTTTCTGTTTCCATTCACCTGGTTGCTTGAATCTTACTTTTTTTTTCTCCCAAAACCTCTTTTTTGTTATTAAAGAATACATCTTTATCAGTATAATATAGCAACTCCACTCCTAAGCATATACCAACAGAAACGCATGCATATATATGTTCACCAAAAGGCATACACTAGAATGCAATGCCATCTATTCGGATGTGCTGACTATTCACGGTGGCTGTCAGCAGTGGAACAGGTAAGTAAATCATGGTCTTCTCATCTGTGGGCTAATACTTGGCAATGAGAAGGAATATGCCATTGCCACACACAGCCTAGGGGAATCTCACAAACAATGTTGAGCATAAAAGCCAGGCACAACAGAAAACACAGAGTACGATCGCATTGATCTGAAATTCAAAGACCGATCAAATTAATTGATGGTGTTAGAACTCAGAAGAATGGCTACTGTAGGTGAGGGAGTGGCTGGGAGGGGCCTGGGGGTGGTTTCTGGGGGTCTGGGAATGTTCTGTCTTTTGAATTTGGAAGTTGGGTACATAGGTATGTGCAGTTTGTGAACATTAATTGAGCTATAAGTACACTTATGATTTCTGCACCTTTCTTTATGCTTAAAAATAAAAAATTTAAAAATCATTGCTGATATAGCTGAGGTCCTTCTCATATCCATTCTTCTCTCTCTTTTTACCTCCTTCCCTTGCCTTAGGTAACCAGTTTCCTGAAATTGGTCTTCCCAGTAAGTTTTATTCTCTTAGTCCTTTAGTATTGCTTGGGTATCTTAAAATTTTAAATAAAAAGTATCCTGCTGCTGCTTGCTTTTGCTTGTTTTTTACTCAGCTGCATGTTGCCAAGATGAATGTCTACGTGTTTGTTTGTTGTGTGTATCTCTAGGTCATTTCTTTCCCAGGCTGCTGGAGAGCATTCCGCAAGATCTGTGTGTCCCCATTTTGTTACCCAGCTTTCTGCTGATGGGCAGTTAGACTGCTGCCGATGGTTAGCTGCCGTAGTCTCCTTGCTGCAGTGGGCTTCCTTCTGTGAACCCTCCACCACACACGCACACTTTGCTTTCCCTTGGCCCTGTGGAATCTTCTGCCCTCCCCATCTCCCACCTGTTCCTCCCCACCCTGCTTCCCAATCTTCCTGACTCAGAAAGACCCAGGGTCTGTGCTGAGTGGAGGTGAGGGAGGCATAGGAGGGGGACAGCCTTTTCCTCTTCCACAGAGGTCCCTGTTCCCCAAGATAAATCATGATTTAAACAAAGAAATATGTCATAGGGGTTGGTGATATCTTAATGAGCTGTGCCAGGAAATTTCAAGGCACTCTTTAGACTCCCCCCTTTTTAAGAGGGGGAGTTCCTAACCTGGGGGAGGCTTATCGGACCATGGTAGTGTGGGGAGCTGTCCCTCGGGCATGGAAGGGAGGGTGCCTAGGACTGGGGTGGGGGCTAGGTTGCCTTTCTAGGTGCAGCTCTGGCTGGATGCCTGGGCCCTGGGAGATGTTGCTGGCCCTTTCTGCAGTCACTTTTAGGGACTTAGAGACTCAGGCCTTGTCTACAGGGTGTTGGGCTTGAGACTTTGGGCTGATTGGTGGAAAATCAGTCATTAAAGATCAGGAAATGAATAATAACTTGACAAGCAGTGAGCAATTTTCCATTAGTTAGAACACAGCATCTTTGGGTCAGATGAGATCCCTCCATGGTGGGAATTTCTGTGCTGGAAGACAGCCAGGCATGGGCCAAGGGAGAAGACCCAGCACCTTACCCCTCCCCCCATGCACTGCACCCAGCCATTCATGGGGGTGGGGATGCATGAGGGTGGCAAAAGGCCCAGGAGTGAGCACAGAGGACAGAACCCTTTCTTTCTTCTTCTAGTTCCTCCTCATCTTTTAAGAGTTATCTTCCTCCTCTGTGAAGATTCTTGAATTTAAATCCCAATTCTGTCACTTTCTAGCCCCAAATCCTGAAGCAAGGGGCTTAACCTTAGTTTATTCACCTGCAGGATGGGAAGAAAGATGAGGATCTGGCAGAGAGGTGTGAGGAACATTCTTCTCAGTGTGGGCATTGCATAGACTGTCGCATTCGTATTTCTCCGTTGCCCCAGCCCACACCTGCCTCTCTCGCTCTCCTCTTCAGCACTCTGTGTGTCGCTGATGTTACAATGTGTTGTTCATTCGCCAACTCATTTAATAAACACCCAGTGACTTTTAACACATTGTATTGCTTGTTAACTGTTTGGCCATTTTGTACCTCATTTCCCCAACTAGATAATAAACTCCTGAGGTCAGGGGCCCATGATTTTAGTCATTTTGGGACTTCCCATCGTATCCAGCTTAGTATCTTTTGCATGGTAAGTATGCAGTAAATGTGTGTTGATTTGATTTGTTTTGATACTTTAGAGCAAAGTTAAAAAAAAAAATAGCCTGATACCTCAGGGCAAGTTGGTGTCCTACAGGTATGAGCTGCAGGTTGTAGAACATATGCAATGACTGTGTCTTCGTGGGTTGCAAGGAAAGAGCTGCAGGTCTGGGAAACTTGGATGGAAAACAGGACAATGCAGCACCCACAGAGCCGTCCCCTCCTCCCAGGGCGCTGAGCCTCCCATGCTCACCACTCCTCCTGGCTCCCGTTCTGCGTGTTCCCTAGGGAGGCCTTCAGTGCTAGCAAGGGAAGCAGCCCTTCCATGGAACCGCGAAGGCCTGGGGGCTGGGGGGTCTCAGCTGCTGGCACTGGAGGGTGAGGTGGGATGTGAAGGAGGACAGTCAAAGCCCAGGTGGACTCACTCTGACAACTGCCACCTATCAAGGGTCTACCATTCACCATCACTTTTTATATGTATCTCTAAGCCCCACAATGCTCCATTTTTTTCTTCTTCTTCTTTTTAAGAGAAAGCAGTGCCCCACGTGTCAGAGGCAACAAACGTAGATTGGATATAAGGGAAGATAAGAGTCTTTATCCATCCCGATTGTGTGTGGCATCTGTGTGGGCCCATGCAGTGGGGCTCACACCTTTCCTGGAGCTTCCACACACTGCTCTGAGTCATGCTATGCCAGGCCTGGATCTCAGGTCCTACCTCCTTCCTGGTTCTCCTGCACCCCCTCTTCCTTCTGGCTTCCCCCACATCCCCTAGGGCCCTCTTTCCTCCAGTCCCCTCTGCTCTTGACCCCTGGCCCTCCAGCCCTCAAGACCTCTCTCATGGTGGTTGGGCAGCAGGAAGTGCCAGGAGCGGGCAGCTGAGGGCAGACTGAGGCTGGGTCTTTTTTTATTTTTATTTTTTTTGAGACAGAGTCTCACTCTGTTGCCTGGGCTAGAGTGCCGTGGTATCAGCCTAGCTCACAGCAACCTCAAACTCCTGGGCTCAAGCAGTCCTCCTGCCTCAGCCTCCCGAGTAGCTGGGACTACAGGCATGCACCACCATGCCCGGCTAATTTTTTTCTCTATATATTTTTTAGTTGGTCAATTAATTTCTTTCTATTTTTAGTAGAGACGGGGTCTCACTCTTGCTCAGGGTGGTTTTGAACTCCTGACCTTAAGCAATCCACCCACCTCGGCCTCCCAGAGTGCTAGGATTACAGGCGTGAGCCACCGCACCCGGCCAAGGCTGGGTCTTGACTCAAGAACCACCTGTGCACCAGGCACTGTGCTAAGCACGCTTTACACGTGACCTCATTTCACCTCTGGACTGCCCTCAGAGGTGATGCAACACATGCCGTTGGTACCCTGTCCCTGTGTCCTCACCTGGACCGCTTACATCTCTAAGACTTTCAATCACCAGTGCTTGTTTTTCCACCCTGAAGATTCCCAACCCCTCCCCCACCCCCCCCCAGGCATCAGAGCCCACTCTGCCAGTGTGTGGGAGACCAGAGGTGCCAGAGAATTAACACTTTCTGGGAGCGCCCTCCACCTGAAACTGATGGGAACTGGTATATACATACCCCCACTCCATCAGACCCCTGGTGGGATAACCCTGCAGCACGTGTTGTGTGTGCACCCCAGGGCTTCCTCAACAGGATCGAGCTGTCCTAGTAAGTGGCTTGATAACACAGACCTTAGAGCCTGCCTGCCTTTTCTTATCTTCCTCCCTACTTCTCTACTGGTATTTCCTTCGCCTCCTAAATCGACCATTTGCAATGGGATAGCTGTCTCAGGGGCTGCTTCTGTGGGAAACCAGCCTAAGTCAGATTGCTGCTATTATTATATTCATTCTGCAAATGACAAGACCAAAGCTCAGAGACGTTACAAGTCACACAGGGTTCCGCAATCACGTAAGTAGAGTGCATGCGTTCATACCCTGGCTTGCTACACACCGGAGTGATCACTTCATCGCTCTGCTGTGTGGCTTCATGAGGGCCCTTTCCTCCTCAAGAAGTCTGGTTCAAGGCCATGCCCTTGGCCTCTTGCCTTGAGAGGTGGGATGAGAGGAGCAGGAGGTGTCAGGTGTACACTGGCTGGAAGTGGGGGGATTTCCAGTCCACCCAGCCCTCCCTGCAAGCCACTGGCCGGCTCTCATAGCCAGTCCCTGGATCGCAGATAGAAAGAAAACAGTGGACACCTACAGGGCCGGAGATTCGATGAATGGAAAAAAGTGAAAGCCGTCTGAAGGACTGAAATGAAGAGGACTGAACTGAGCCAGGGAGACAGCAGGCTCCGGGGGGCGGGGAATCTCTCTGAGCCTCTGCAGTGCACAGCAGCCCTTAATGAAAGCAGGAGGGACGGAGGTGAGAGACAGGCAGGGATGGTGAAATTTGCTCAGCCTAGCAGTGCGGAAAGTCCCCAGCGGAGACCCTTGGGAGCAGGGGAGAAAATGGCCTGCCTCTTTTGTGAGCGTCAACATGGGCACCTTGGGGCAGGGAGGACCTGATCCCCCCTGAAGACCAAAGTTACCTGGAGAAGACTTCTGGAACATTTCTACTTGTCTGGCTTTCCTAATACCTTTGTCTTAGTTGAGCTTCTCCCACAAGCAGACTCTGAGAGTGGATTCAAGCATGAGTGGTTTACTTGGGAGGTGTCCCAGAGAGGCCAGCAGGGCAGTGGGGCCATGAGAAGGGAAGACAGCCAGTATGGGGAGTGTTACCGGGAAAGCTACCGCTGAGCAAGGGGAGGGCAACCCTGGGGGGGACTCGGGGACTCCAGGATGTGTGAAACACACCTCAACTTAACCAGGTCCCAGAGCAAGGGAGCTGGGGTACTTATTCACCCCTGGGTCACCGGTGGAGGCCTGCTTCCAGCCACATCAGCTCTCCACACTTCCGGCTTGCCCTGGGCTGGAGCCAAGGGTGTTTCCATGGCCAGGAAAAAGCCCTCAGGCAACGAGCAGGTGTTGGCAGTAAGCAGCCTTCTACATTTGGAGACAAATGCTGAGAGACTCGGGCTGGGCGCCAGCGCCTGCCACGCTCTGCCCTCCCATTCTCTTCCTTAATTTTTCATGTGCCTTTGTGGGTGCATCTGGTCTCCCACATTCCTCTCTTAAGCGCTTGGTCTTCTCAATGCTTCAGTCTTGCCCCATTGCTCCCTCAATCTACCTGTGCTCTTGGGCAAGCCCACCTACTCTCAGGGCTTTAACTGCCACTTGTGAGTTGGTGGCTTCCTTCCTGCAGGACCCCTGTCTGGGATCTGGATCCCTTGCCCGTGTCTGTGGGCCTCCAGTGATGGCACCCGCAACTCAGCATGTCCCAGGCCCAAGTCATCATCTTTATCCAAAACACACGCTACCCTGCATTTGCTCCCCGACTGGTGGCACCGTGATCCACCCTGTCACTCTAGAAACCGGAGTCACGCCTCAAATCTCTCTACCCCTTCTTTACATCCCATCAGTCCCCAAGTCCTGTGGATGTGGCTTCCAAAGCATTTCCCCTACTCTCTGGTCCCTCTCCCACTGTCATTGGCCGGGACCCTCATCATCTTCCACCTGGAGTATTCTAGTCGCCTCCTATCTGGCCTCCTCCCTTCCAGCTTGATCCTTTCCCTGAGCCTCCCTCCACGGTGGTAAAAAAGGTACCAACCTGAACTTGTCATGCCCTGCTCAAAACCCATTCCAAATCCAAGTACCTCGGCCTGGTGCACAAGGCACACGGTTTCCTTTCCTGAACCTACAATTCCATCCTGACCACTCCCAACTCTGCCACCTGGGACTTGTGGCATGTGTTGTGCGCTTCCGTGCAGTTGGGCTTCCTCTCATGCCATGCCCTCTGGGTGGAATATCTTCTCCCCTCTGCTTTCACTGCTAACTCGAAGACCAAGCTCTGATGGCACCGCTTCTTGGAAGTCTCCCCTGGATACCCCAGGCTGAATGAGACACTCTTCTTTTGTGCTCTTGTATCATTGCAAGCATCAGAAAATCCACTTCAAATGGGCTTAAATAACCATGGAAGTTGACTGACTCCTGGACCTGAAAATCAAGGTGGTAGGGCTCGCTGCAGATGATGCATGATCCAGGGCTTGAGTGATGGCCTTGGGTTGTCCACCTTGCTTAACTCTGCCTTCCCCTGGGTGGGCTTTATTCTCAGAGTCCTTGCAGGGAGTCCCATCAGCTTCAGACTGAATCCTGCCCAATTCAGTCCAGTGAACTATTCAGGCAAACACTGGCTTATGTGGACCTAAGGACCTAGTATTCCTCTCCAAGACAATGAAAATGGCCAAGGGCTTACAGTGTTCGACTGTAGGAGTTGGCCAACTGAAGCTAAATCCTGCCTACCACTTGTTTCTGTAAATAAGTTGAACTGGACACAGCCATGCCCATTTATTTATGTGTATCTATATGGCTGATTTTGAACTACAATGGCAGGGTTGAGTAGTGGAAGCAAAGACCAGCAAACTTTTTCTATAAAGGGACAGATAATAAATACTTGGCTTTGTAGGCCAAGAGGCAAAATTGAGGATATTACACAGGGATGTATATAATAAGAGAGTAAACAATGTTCTACAAAATTTTCATTGATGAAATTACAATAATTGAGTATAATTTTTTGTAACACAGTTTTACCAATGAGAAGCATGGAATTTGGAGGGAGGGGATAACACCTTGCTTAATTGGGGTTCAAAGTTAAGATTCCCTGTTATCAAGTCAATGGCAAATGCTCATCGATAAAAACCATTATTGACTCATAGGCCATACAAAAACAGGCAGGATTTGGTCTGTGAGCCACAGTTTGTGGACCCCTGAATTAAATCAGACCATTTCAGAGCTGAGGGAAGAAGCATAGGAAGCTGGAAGAGGACATGGCAAATCACCATGTGATGCTAGAGATGATATGGATGCCACAGGTCTTTGTATGTAATGCTACCTTTGTGATGGGACATTGACAGTCAGCTCTGGGGGCATGTTATAAGGTGTTCCTCTTAAGGCAAGTTCATGTCCATTGGTCCCCTTAATCCTGACTACATCTCTATGAAGGGCAAGAGTGGTTGTGCACTCTTTATAGGGGAAACTGAGGCTCAGAGAGAAGTGGCTCATCTGAGGTTTTATAGCAAGGCAGCTCTCTAGGATGCCTTTGAGGATTCTAAGACGTGAGCCTCAGAACATGTGCTTTGCTGACTAATTGAACAATTGTGGGATCCTCCAGTTGGGGGACAGGCTGGTCTGAGCATGGCCTGGGAGACCAGGTCTCCAGCTAGCCCTGTGACACCCAGTGGTCTACACAGATGGGGCTGGTCTACACAGCCTAGGAATCCAGTGCTGCTTCAAGAATCTCTGGGTGTAGGCCCGTCTCCCTTACAACTCCCCATGCAGGACAGGTGATACCAGAGCACTGCGAGGAAGAAATCAGTCTTCAGGCAAGAATGCCCCCCACCACAGACAAGGAGTTTGACCCCTCACCTAACTGCCTCTAGCCTTCAGGCCTGGCCTCATCTGGGCCCCTGATGAGCAATCCTGTGTCTTGTGGACCAGGCTGCGGGCGGGGCTGCCCAAGTTCAGGGAGGTGTTCTGGGGGTAGAGAGAGGCAGCCAGATGTGAAAGAGGGATGCTGGGTTCCTTTCCAGCATGATATATACGACGGGGGCCCTCAAACTATGGCCCTCAGGCCACATGCTGCCCGCCGAGGACATTTATCCAGCCCGCCGGGTGTTTTTGCCTACGCTGCCTGTCCTGCTTAGCAGCCGACTCCTCCGGGGCCCAGAGTGCGCATGTGTGGAATGTGCGCCGCACTCTCCAACGGCCCTCCAATGGTCTGAGGGACAGTGAACTGGCCCCTGTTTAAAAAGTTTGAGGACCCTTGGTGTATGATATATCATATATATATCATAGATATGGATGATATGTAGATACTGAGCATGTGTGTGCTGGTGCTTACTCACACAGACACACACATAGCTTCATACGTCCATATCACACCTATCTTCACGATCAGGATCATACACACACACGTGTGCATTCTCATGGCTTTCCACAGTTATTTACACACTCCCAAGCTCACGCTGCATGTGCGGCACGTTCGTACATGCCTGTGTTATTTTCCTGGGGACGCTGTAACAAAGTATCACACACTGGGTGGCTTAAAAGAAATTTATCGCAGTATCAGTGTCACAGTTTGGGAGGCTAGCAGTCCAAAACCAAGGTTCCTTCTGAGACCTGGAGGGGAGGATCTTTCCTAGCCTCTTGCCAGCATCTGGTAGCCCCAGGTGCCCTCTGGCTCATAGGTGTGTCACAGCAACGTCTGCCTCCTCCTCCCATGGCGTTCTCTATCTTCCGATTTCATCTGCAATGACCCTATTTCCAAATAAAATTAATCTGAGGTGCTGGGGTTAGGACTTCAATGTACCTTTTTGGGGGGAAGGCACAGTTCAACTCATACCACCACCTATGGCCATAAAACCGAACATGCACATACCGTGCTCCCATTGTGACACGCAGACACACACACACACACACACAGTGTCACAAAATCATGCATGCCCATGCATCCTACCAGGATTGCATACACCCGTGCATACACTCACCTATGGCCTCGCCGCCACACACACACTCCCTCAGTCTCCTAGTCTTGCGTCCTACAGCGCTACACACGCCCTCCTGCCCCAGCCCCACTCCCAGAGGCCACCTGTGGACTGCATGCTCTGAGACCCGGCACATTTGCAGCCTCGCACTTGGCCCCTGCCTCTCATCCCCTCCCGCCCACGCAGCCTCTCCCCTTCTGACTCCTCCACCCAGCTCGCCAGTCCCCACCAACCCTCCTGGAGAGGGGGCGGCACACTGGCTCTGTCCCACCCCAGCAGGGCATCAGGTGGCTCTTGCCCTCTGGAATCTTGTCCCCCACAAGCCTTCCCCCTGCGCAGGCTCTGACTCTTCCCTCTCAGGGGCAGACAGACAGACAGACACGCACATGCACTCACTCGCACTCACGCCCCCCCAGCCCCACGGCAGCAGTCTGTTCCTCATTATGGGCCAATGCGCCTGTTTACTCACCCAGCTGGAGATGGTTAGAGAGTGATAAATAATGAAAGAGAAAACAGGCTTTTCCCCTCTGTGGCTTCTATTTATGTAACATGTGTCACTGCGCATTCACAGACTTTGTTTCGGAGCTGGTTGCAGGAAATAGTTTATTTTTTCCGGACAGTGGCTTAGGGGGTGGGGTGGGGGCCAGGGTTTGGGTTTCTGGTCTCACGCCCATGGGAGTTTCGGGATCTGACTCCCAGAGTCCTCCTCCCCGCGTGCTTCCTCTCCCCGCCTCCCCGGGTAAGACATCGGGGCTCAAGGCTGCCTCAGAGCGGGGCTCTCCCACTCCGCAGATTTGGAAGGAGCTAGGGTGGTTGGGGGCCCCTCACCGCTGCCTCTGAAACCTCCCAAACAGATGGGCTTGTTTTAAGAGCCAGACAGCTTGAGGCTAGGACTCCCCGAGAGGAGGCAGTTGGACAAGGGGCTTCCTAGGTAGCCTGCACCTGTTACGGGGGAGGAGGCAAAGGAATTAATTCTGTAAAATAAGAGTAAGAAGATCCACACCGCATGTTCACTTAGCACTTTTACATCCATGGTCTCCCTCAGGTCTCGCAGCTCTTAATTGCTGCTTCCCAGGTGAGGTGATTGGGGCGGGCCGGCCACGGTCTGCCCACCTGGTTGGTGAGGACCCAGGACTTCAGCCTCAGGCCTCTGAGCCCGGAAGAGCCCCCACTTATCCTGCTGCCTCCCTGCTCCCAGGCAGCTCCCTTGGTAAGGCTCTGGTCCACTGCGCTCATGCTAAGGTGGTTACAAGGGCGTGGGTTTGAATATGGGGGAAGCTGAGCCATCCAAGATCTGAGAAGCGTCTCCATCCCCATCCTAACCCAAACACTGAGGTGAGCCTCCTTCGGGTGATAAACCAGGGACGGGAGAAGCAGCAAAGTGAGCACTGCTCACCGATCCCCAGCGCAGGGGTGCTCTTGCAGGGAGAGGAGCGTGAAGGCAACCTGCCCCCAACCTGAGCCTGTCAATCAGAAAGCCAGGGCAGGGAGGCAGTGCCTTCTTCTGACATGGAGCCGAAGTGGCATCCCAGGCCACCAGCTGGGGAACCCCGAGGTCCTGCCCCTTGAGGAATGCAGAGCCCACTGTGGAAGACGGACCCAGATTCCCACAGTGTCGGGGAGGAGTGTGTACAGGACGATGGGATCAAGGTTCAGGGCAGAATCCTGCCCGGTGGCCTCAGGGGTTCTTGCAGGGAGTATCCCACAAGGACCCCCTGGCTGGGGAGAGAAGAGGCTACCTTCCCAAGACGAGGACTTCAAACACCGTCCGACAAGTGTAGGAGCACACGGCATTGGCCCAGTGCAAAGGAGAAAGAGCACCAAGGAGGTGATTTTCAAATTCACCTTCAAATTCAAATTCTCTAAGTTTGAAAATCAGATTCATGAGGGCACTTATTAAATGCTGAGCCCCAGGCTGCTTCTCCTGGGGTGTTGATTCGGCAGGTGGGGGGTGTCCAGGAATCAGCATGGGTAACAAGTTCTTGGGAATCCTGAGACTGGTGGCTTCCCAAAGACAGGGACAACAGTGCCTTAAACGGGCCTCAGAGGCCACAACCCCAATGTATGCAAAGATGAGCTGGCAGTGTCTTGGTTAGGTCAGGAGAGAATTTGACTTCCCCCAAAGTGGGAATGAGTTGGTCAGAAGGATGATAAACTTTAGCTGGTTGGAAGGAAGAAAGGAAGGAAATTAGAATTTACCAGCAGCTATTATGTGCCAAGCTCTTACATGACATTTTTTGTTTGCTTTTTTTGAGATGGGGGTCTTGCTGTGTCACCCAGGCTGGAGTGCAGTGGCTATGCACAGGCGTAGTCATAGCTCACTGAAGCCTCAAACTCCTGGGCTCAAGCGATCCTCCTGCCTCAGCCTCTAGAGTAGCTATGACCACAGATACACACCGCTGAGCCCAGCTGTAACATGACATTTTTGACCCGGCTGCTTTGACTTTTTGACATTCATGCCAATTTCTGGAACCTAAAATTCCCATCGACATTCTATCTTATTAACAAGTAATGCTCAACAGACATACACGACTCATCCTGAGTCAAAAGATTTTGTGTCAGCCGGGATGGTTGGCACATCTCGGAACATTGACTCTGTGCCAGGCACTGTTTTCAGTGCTTTCCGTGTATTGCTTTATTTTTACCACACCACAACACTGACAGGCAATAGTAGTCCCATTTTACCAATGAGGACACCGAGGTTCAGAGAGGTTTAGTAACTTGCCTAAAGCCACGCAGCTGTGTCAGTCCTGGCAATGGGAGGAGCCAGTGCTCTTTTTACTGCTCCGAGGAGGAATCCTACTGAGGAGGTGGAGGGACGGAATCCAGATTCTGATCTTCAGCTTTCTCTCCTGATCTCCCTCTGTCCCACTCTGCCGCTCACCCGGCCCCTCTGCCTTTGGGACCCTATGGACTCTCACAAGGCCCACCCAGCTTGCACCCCTGAGCTCTCCCCAGGAAGCTGAGCACCTGGGGTCCCAGGCACTCCCTTCCACTTCAGTCCCCGGAGCACTTGTGGCTCTGAGGGGACCCAGAAGACAGGGACCATGAGAGGGGTGTTAAGAAGCACCCCTCCCGGGTTCCCAGGAGCCTCCAGCATCCCTGTCCCCTTGGCAGGTGGCTGTGTCACAAGCCAGAGGCGGGAGTGTGTAGGGGCAGCAGGGCTGGCCAGATCTGCTGCCCTGGACGTTTGTCCAGGCTGTGGGCCGATCCAGGTTCCAAACACAGGGACTCACAGCAGCTTCACGGGGGCCCTGCCAGACCCCCACACAGACTCACGCCCGCACACACCTGCTCTCGCTTGCACACAGGGTCCCATTCATGAAAACCCAGACGAAGCTCTAGACTCTCGTGTCCCTGTGGACAGGGACACGGATAGTAAAATTTGTTCTAAACCCCAGGTGCTCTGTACATATTGGCTCTACACTTCACATTGCTCCTGCAGGGGAACTTTGGTTATTTCCCTTCCCGCCAACCTTACAGATGAGAAAAATGGGGCTCAGAAAAGCCAAGTCACTGGCCTGAGGCCACATAGCCACTCCATGGGAGAGCTGGGCTTGGGATCGGGCTCCATCGCATGCCAGGCTCACTGTGTCCCTGTCACCAGGCTGCCTTTCCTGCACCTCTCCCAGTACCCAGCAGGTGCTCGGGAAGCCCGAGGAGGAATGTGTATGTGCGTGCTTTCTTTCGTACACACGCGGTGCAGGCCACGGCTGCCCCTCTCTCTACACCACTCTGAGCTACGATCGCCCTGCAGGCTTGCTCAGAAACTCGCAGACCCCTCAGCCTCCTTCATAGCCAGAACTCGCCCCAGCCCGAATTCCATGGGTGCTGGCCTCAGTTTCCCTCCTGTCTCCCAGTCCACGCACCTGAGCACATCCCTCCCCGCTTTGAGCAGATGCCAGCACTGGCCAGACTCCTGCCCCAGGCCTGACCCTCCCTGTGCAGGCCTCTGGGGCCCAGCCACCTCCGTCCTCCTGTTTCTCCAAACGTCAGGCCTGGCACTGCCCCCCTCCGCCCCCTCTGCCTGCGGCCCCCTGGGAGCCCGGGCTTTGCTTGAGGGCAGCGAGTGAAGCCGGCTGTAACAGAGAAACCTCAGGCTCCTCTTTAGAAGTCCCCGGAGGAGGCAGATCTGAGGAAAGGCTGCCGAGAAGGCGCCTGCAGCAATGTCAGCTTGAGAACAACCGGGCTGACAGGATGCTGAGCGGGGATTAAGGTCGGGATCAGGGAAGCCGGGGAAATGAAGGCAAGTTCCCTGCTCCCCTCACTGCCACCGCTGCCGCCCTGCCAGGCTTGTCTTCTTGTTTGTTCTGGCTCTGGGAAAGTGGGTGGGGAGGGCTGTGCAGGGGCGAGGCGGCGGGGAGGTGGGGGGAAGGACAGGGAGAGGTGGAGGAGGGCAGGCAGGTGGAGGGCGGTGAGAGGAGAGGAAGCCAGGCCTCCTCTGGGTCTCAGGGCTCAGCCAGGGGCGGGACAGAGACACAGAAGGCCCTGACCTGGGACCTGTCAGCCACTCTGCCAGCCAGCGGGGGCAGCCAGCGCCCCAACCCAAATCTTCCACATGTCGCGAGTGTGGGTAGTGGGACGGGTGGGGACAGAACTGACCTCACCCTGAGAGGCTCCCAGGCCAGCAAAGCAGATGCAACACACCTCCAGAAAGGACGCAAGCCTGTTTCCACCTGTCCACAAATGCACGATCCACTGTCCTAGGCCAATACTTTCACCCAACCTGCCCTCATCACTGAAATGTCACAAGACCACGGCCAAATGGGCTAGGGATTTCCAGGTCATCCGGCACACCAAACTTCTAGAGAAACCTCGAACACTTGCATTATCACTGGCGTGCGGTTCTGAATGTGGCTTCTGGTTTCAGACCGCATAGGCTTGAATTTCGGCTCTGCCACTGATTTGCTCTGTGATCTTGGGCAGGCTGGCTAACCTCTCTGTGCCTCCTAGCACCTTCTCATAAGGTTGCGAAGAAGATGGAGGGAGTGAACACATGCAAGGTGCTGGGTGTAGGGCCTGCCCGAGAAGACGGAGGATGTGGGCCATAGGGCAGCTTTATTTATTTATTTATTATGGGGCAGAGTGAAGGAATAATAGTGGCAGCTTGAAGTTACTGGCCTGAAAGTTTCCTGGAGGGAGAGGTGTGGGAATCTGACTTGGAGGCTGAAATTGGGCAGGGCTGGAGGAGTGAATTGGGGCTGAGGAATGGAGTTCCCACTGGTCAGGTGAGTGGCTTAAGGATGTGAGAGGCAGAAAGGACACATTTCCTGGGAGCCCCACTCCCAGCCCGTCTTCCTCCAAAGTCCCTGCTGCAATTGGGTGACACGACTACTCTGTCCCAGACCTGCCAAGGGTGGGCCAAGGGTGCAAAGACCATGAGAAGATGCTGTTTTTCATGGTGACCTTCCCAGAATGTCGCTTGTTCCAGAAATCCTAGCGATTCAGAGAGACTCCAGTTGTACCTGAGTTCCCTGGACCTGCTGAGAGAAGAGGCAGGTGCAGAGTGTACAGACCTGGAGGGAGATGGTCCCTGGGGTTGGGTTCCAGTTCTTCTATGTGACCAGCTATGTGACTCGTCAATTAGCCTCCCTGGGCCTCAGTTGCCAGGTCTGTAAAATGACATAATAATATCCACCTTAGAGTTTTAACAACAAATAATTACTCAGACAATGCCCATGGTTTATCTTCACCTTGGCAAAGAGTTACAAGGTCCAGCCAAGTATTGGGGTTCTAATGAATGACACCTTTTCTTGGCCCTTGAGGAGTTGGTGGCCCACATGCAAGTCCACATAGGAGGCTGAAGGTAGTGGTGTTACCTTAAAGGTCTGCCCAGGAACCAAGGGCCGGGGGTTCCTGGGTCCGGGTCTCATGCTGCAGGGCCTGCTCACCCGGCCCACCCTGTGGCCCCTCCTGGGGGACCTCAGCCCCTCACCCCATCTCTGGATACCCTGGCCAGCAGGCTGGGGGTGGGGAGAGCCTGGGCTGGGGTTCTGACAGTTGGGGAAAGGGTCTGCTAAGTCTGATTTCTTGGGAAAAGCCCTGGCGAGGGGACCCAGTCTCTGCAGAAGTGTGTGGGGAGCACCTTGCTGGGAATTTTATCTCTAGGGGGCTAGTTTTGGAGAAGCTAATTTTAAAAATACCTTTTCTCGTTTGCTGTTAATAAAAGTTATATATACAGCCGGGCGCGGTGGCTCACGCCTGTAATCCTAGCACTCTGGGAGGCTGAGGCAGATTGCTCAAGGTCAGGAGTTCGAAACCAGCTGAGCAAGAGCGAGACCCTGTCTCTATTAAAGATAGAAGGAAATTAATTGGCCAACTAAATAATAATAATAAATAAAAGTTATATATATATATTTACTCTTTAAAATTTTAGAAAACACAGAAAATCACAAAAAAAGAAGATCAGCTGTAATCTCACCAACCAGGTAGGGCTTTATCTCCTAGTTTTTTTAAAGTTCACACACACATACTCACACACACTCATATCCTCATGCACATCCCTACACATATTCACAAATACTGTTTCACCCACATCACACACTCGCACATCTATATACATATATATGTCACTTTTTATTATAGCCTGACACGTTTAACGTACACATGCCTTAAAAAATTTAGAAACAGGATCATGGAACCATGAACATGTCATCATTTTGTAATCGTATTTTTTCATTAAACAAAATATTAAGAACCTTTCCCTCAGGTCATTAAATATTCTTCAACATAACTTAAAATGACTGCACAGTGCTCCATATATTGGGTATATTAGAAGGCGTATCATTTTATTCATCCTCAGTTGTTGTTTATCCATATTCTAGATTTTTGCTATTATAAACAACACGGTGATGAACATCTTTGTGGAGAAACCTTTGAGGGGGTAGCTAAATTTGCAGTTGTTTGTTTATGTCTGTCTACTCCCAGCCCCAGTTTTGAACCTTTCTAGGCAGGGTCTGAGTCTGACGTGTTTTCGTGAGCCCAAAGCCGAGCTTGGCTCCAGGTTTGCTACAGGCATCCAGCAATTGTTGAACCGAATGGCATCTCTGGAGCATGGGCTTTGGGCGGAGGAACTGGCGTGGTGGGCTGACACGGAAGGAGCCCATCTTCCCCGCTACAACACTCAGGTGTCCTCATCGACCCCATGCTGGGCCTGCCAACTTCTCTTAGGAAAAAGCATTCTCAAGCCCAGAGCCACTGGCCAGCCCGGAGGCCCAGTGAACTGCCCCCTTTAGCCCTTATCTTCCCAGGAGAACCAAGCCTTGCCTCCCCTGCCAGGACCCTCTCCCTCATACCCCCATCTCTGACTCTGTTCTTTTGTTGTGTCTTCAGGCTGAAGGCCCAGCCCACAGGGCCCTGTCCCCTGCCATGGCTGCTGGAGCAATGTGACGGGCTGCCCTTGGCTCCCCGTGCAGCAGTTCCCTCTCTGCCCCCTGCTTCTGGCAGCACAGAGCACCTGGCCCCTGGGAAGTGGCCACACGGCACACCTCACCTCTGCCTCTGCTCTGCCTCGGCCTCCCGTGGGACCGGGAGCCTTTGTCTCTTCCTGGGGAGGTGCTTTAGGCAGATGCTGACATTATAACTAATACAGATTTGTAGACTCACGAGTATTTTGAAGCTGAGACCCAGCTCCCAGTTTTTAAGTGGATCTTTACAAAAAAAGACAGCGGTAAGAGACAAAAGCTAAAGGTAAAACTCACTAATTTCATTTCCCCTCTCCAGCGCCCATGCTCCCAACCTCCTGGAATTTCTTCTCTTCTTTTTGATTTTCAATCCCTTCTTTTCCTCTCTCCTCTCTCCCTCTTTCCCCCTTTCTCTCCTTTCCTTCTCTCCCTTCTCTGTCTCTTTCTCAGTTCTGAGACACACTCTCCCACCCTCCTGTCCTCCTCTCCCCTCCTCTCCTCTTCTTTTTTAAGTTTTTTTTTTCTTTTAACTTTCAAGGTCATTCCGGACTCCTGACGCCGCCAGTCCCGCGGTGAGACGTGAGCGCCATTGGCGTCCGTGGCCTCTGTTTCCGTGGCAACCCAGTAACCATTAATTTTCAATTAAAGGAGACAAAAAGCTCGATGACAGCTCCAGGTCTGCTGAAGATGTCAAGAATCTGTATTAATATACAGCAAGAGAGCATAATTGTGTGTCCATCTTCCAGAGCAGCGAAAAATGGAGGGATAATTACCAGCTCGAAAGCCACTCTGTAATTTAGTTCTTACTGTCACCACAGCCCTACACATTAGCATAAATTAAAAGCAGAGTTTATTGTTATCAAAGTGCATTGATATCGCCAGACCCGCTTTCTTCCTTTTAACTGTTTGTTGTGGGTGAGTGACTCCTCAACTCCTGCCAGGGTCTCGCCGGGGCGGGGAGAGCGGAGTGTGGCTGCTGAACCCCAAAGGTCTTGGCCGTTTCTGCCATCCTCCCGCAGGGAGGGTGGGGACAAGGGTCAGGGTATGGCCCCTCCACTGGGGTCTGGGGATGGCGGTGGAAGGGGCTTGGATAGTAATTCACCTTTCACATGGGAGTGCTTTGTTTTGCCTAAGAGCCCTCCAGCTCTTTCCAGAGGAGAAAGAGCTGCCCCATCTTGGGGCTCCCGTTAGTGCCTACTGTATACAGGGCAGGGGGTGGGTGCCCAGAGCCAACCTGTGAAACAAAGGAACAAGCGGATGTCAGGGGTCTCCTCTCCAGGGTGAACATTAGGGGAGGGATCCTCTTGCCGCCCCCTTCAGGGTGTGGCCAGCTCAGGTGCAGACGCTCCTGACTGGGGCCCAGCTCCTGCTCGGCCACCGGGATCCCAGCTCCCCAGAGTGGTCCCTCTGGATCCCCCCCCTCCGGCCGCCCACTTGCCGCCTGGCCACCCACCCTCGCGCCCCGGTCCTGCCACGGCTGCCACCCTGCAGACTCACCTCCAAGTCGTTGGAGTGCCTCGAAGTGTCTCGCTGCCAGAGTGCCAGTGACAGCCACAGAAATCATGTATTTCCGTGAATGGGGGGTGCGGGTTTTCTTGTATTCTATCCAGAGAGAGCTGTCCTTCAGAGGGGAATTTAGTGTAATTACCCTTAAGGGAGCGATCCTTACACAGTCAGTCACAACACTGACCTCCTGGCTGAGATCTGACAGCAAAATTACATGCTGTGTACTCAACAGAAGGGGCATCCTCCTTTTTGGATGTGTGTGGGGGGGAGGCGGGAAAGAAGGAGGAGGAGGGAAAGGAGATTCAGAGGCTTTGAAAAGAAAAGTGCTGGCTTACAGCTGCCAGGCGAGCGAGTTCTCCCTGGCAAGGCATCTCCGGGGCAGGGGGAAGGTATCCAGAGACCCCCTGGCACTTCAGGAGGCTCATGAGGAGGGGCCAGGGCGGGCACTCCAGCTCTTTAAATCTTTGAGCCATTGTCTGTGATCTCAGCTAAAGTTTGGAGGGTATAGGAAGTATTTGATAAAATACTCAGGCATGTTTTCCCAAACATATCCATCCCAAGGTCTCCCCAACACTGCTGAAGGTTCCACCATTCCTTGTACCTCCTGTACCTTTAAGCTGACATGTCAGAGACCAGGCACAGTGGCTCACACCTGTAATCCTAGCACTCTGGGAGGTAGGAGGATCCTTTGAGCTCAGGAGTTCAAGACCAGCCTGAGCAAGAGCAAGACCCCATCTCTACTAGAAATAGAAAGAAATTAACTGGACAACTAAAAATATATAGAAAAAATGAGCCAGGCATGGTGGCGCATGCCTGTAGTCCCAGCTACTCGGGAGGCTGAGGCAGGAGGATTGCTTGAGCCCAGGAGTTTGAGGTTGCTGTGAGCTAGGCTGACACCACGGCACTCACTCTAGCCCGGGCAACAGAGTGAGACTCTGTCTCAAAAAAAAAAAAAAAGTTGACATGTCAGAGACCCAGTTAACCCACACCTGGGTTAGCTGGCAGGGCTAACATGCTAATCTGTAACCATTCCAAATTTAATATGGATTTATCTCTCAGACGTGTTGGCCTGGCACATGATAAAACCCTAAAGACACAGGTCAGGCAGATTTTTGCAAAGTATTGGAGAAGATCTGGTGTGTGGGCAGATCTTGATGGACTGACAAGGAGTGGAGGTAAATCCCCAAATCTCAGAGCTGGAAGGGACCCCAGAAACCAGCAGGTCCAAAAGCTTCCCAGAGCAGGAGTTCTACCACCCCCCCCCCCGCCCCCAGCTCTACCTCTGTCCCAAACTCAGCCACCTCTGCTGGCACGATTCCCATCGGCAGGAGCACGCTACCTCCAAAGTGGCTCATTCTGCACTGTTCTGTAGTGCTGACCACTGGAAACTTCCTCCTGTTTCCCTGAAATTCCAACCTTCCCTTTGGAGCTTCTTTGGAAAAAATCTGGCGGTTTTTTGGTCATACCTTCAGCTACATGGAGACAATTCTCATCTGTCCAACAACTTCTCCTCCAATTCTGGGACCCAGTGGGCCCACCACCATCCAGCTCACCTTCCTATAGGAGAGCCCAAGAGGAGTCTGAAGTCTGAAAGGACATGGGAGGGCCACGAATGCAAACCCAACATTTGCTGAGCATCTGCTATGTTCCAGGCACAGACAATACCGCTTTTCATCTTCCCAACCACCCAGTAAGGGGAGGATATATTATTCCCACTTTGCTGTAGAGGAAACAAAGACTCAGGAAGTTTCAGGCCACTTGCCCCAGGTCACCTGCTAGCAAGAAGGCAGAGCTGGGATGGGAACCCAGACTCCCGATCCAGGCTGAGGACTGTTCTGGAGAGCCCAGCTGCCTTCACCACTAGACCCCTCCAGCAGCATCGGGTTTGGGGAATGAGCTCTGTCATCAGTCCCCTGTCTCCCCACCTCCACGCTGCTGCTTTTCTCTCCTTTCTACTTGGCAGGGAGACGGAATTCTAGGGGAAACCCAGCTCAAGTCCAGCTTCCTCCCTGAAGGCTCCCCTGCCCACCTTAGCCCTCAGTAACTGCTTCAGTGACAACAGTGACAACATCAGTGGTTGTTTACTGACCGCAGGACCATGCTCTGGTGCTTACCTTAAGGTATTTGATTTATTTGCCTGAGGCTCCTGTCTGGGCCTCTGTCCCTTCAGATATCTACATCTCCTTCAAAAACCACGTTCTCAGAGAGTTCAACCCTGAGCTTACCTGCTCTATTCTTTCCCTAGCTCATACCACCTCCTAACACAGCATGCAATTTAATTACCATTGTGCACAACCTCTATCTTCCTCCACGTTAAGTTCTAAAAGGGCAGAGGCTTTATCTTGTTGACTGTTGTATCCCAAGCACCTAGAACAGTGCCTGGCAGAAAGTAGGTGCTCAATGTTTGTCAAAGGGCAGGAGGAATACTTAAAACTCCTTGAGGCAGGTGTGTTATTTTCACAGCAGAGAAGATCTAGGGCTCTGATTCTGGGTCAGGTGGCTTGTCCAAGGTCACGGAGCTGGCAATACCCAGATTCAAGCCTCACATACTGGGCTCCTGAGTATGAGGCCATTTGGGGCAGGACCTGAGCCTGGGCCTGTTCTGAACTTCGAGTGTGTGTGTCGCTTGGGGGGTGGGGAGGGTGGCTTCCTAGGGGATTTTTGCCCGCATTCCAACCAGCAGGTCCTTCTGGGTACCCCTCCCTCCTATGCAGGGCGAGAAGTGCCCCCCTTCCTGCCTCAAGCCCAGAGGGGCCTGCAAGTGCAGTCCTGCTCACCTCCCTCCCCTGAGGACTCAGGTCCCTGCCTGGGCCGGAGGCTACACCCAGAGCCCTAAGTACCCCTGGAAGGCCCCCACCCTGGCCTCCGAGTGGCTCCTCTCCCCAGAGATGTAAATCCGGGCCCCAGAGTGGCCACACAGAACATACATCTTAAACAAACACTTCTCCTTGCTGTTTATCTCCCTGGCCTTTAAACAAACTCTTTCAAAGGTTTCTGCTGATAGGAGAGATTTACTGAAAACCAGTCCTTGTTTAAAAGCCCTGGGTTTACACTGCTGGGGTGGGGTGGGGGCAGGGGGGCCTTCAGGCCTGGGGTTTCTCTGCCTCCGGACCACATGTTTATCCTCCAGGCCTTGATAGAGGAGCAACACAGACTAATCTTTATGGAAAGGAAAATAATAAAAGCAGGAAAGGGGAGGGGTGGAGCCTGGGGGAGGTTTGGTTCTTGTCACTGACTCCAAGAGGCCATGGCAGGTCTGGGTGTGACAGCACCCACCGCACTGAAGCCCTGCCATGGGGGTGGAGTGCAGCGTCTGGGAGGGGCGGGGCTCCCATGAACTTTGGACAGAAGGGCTTCGGGCAGGTGAGCCTCTTCTTGGGCCTCCACCTCCTGACAGTGGCCACAGCGGGCCTCTCCCAGCTGGACTGCAGTCACATGGTAGCGTCTATTCTTGTGTTCAGTTAACGTTCAGGAAGCACCTAGGGTATGCCAGGACCTCGGGGTACAGAGAGGAGTAATTGTTAACATGTACTTCAGCATTTCTGTGGACCTGGTATTGTTCTAAGTCACTTAAATGAATTAACTCATTTAATACAATGGCCCCAGAAGTAGATTCTATAATTATCTCAGTTTTGCATATGAGAAACCAAGTCACAGAGAGATTACTGGCCACACTCCAGAGGTTTGGGTTTAATTGGGATGCAGTCTGGGCACTGGATTGTAAAACGCATCCCAGGTGGGGAACTATTGCTGTCGAGATTGAAATTCCTATTCCCCCTTCTTGTCCTCCCAGTAATACCATATTTCATCAATTCCAAGGTGTCTCACAATTCATCCACAGCAGTATTTCTATTTTAGTGGAATGTAAAATAATGGTGCATCTTATAATCTTAGGTTCTACAAAACATAGCAATAGAGAACTAACCGCTATCAACTGTAAGGCCTGGGCTGGGCGATTGGCATACGTTATCTCATTTAATCCACTTCCCGAAGTATCCAGATAGGTCACACGAGCACCTCTGCTGAGAAAACTGAGGCACCAAGGACTCAGGAACTTGCTCAAGAGCACCCAGCTAGTGGGAGGTGGAGAAAGGATTTGAATTCACAATTAAATGGCCTCATATTTATTCCTGACCCTTGAAGAGCACTTTATACTCTGTAAACTGTCTTCACACCTATTTTGTCCATCAAGGAAGACAATGAAATCCAGAAAGGTTAAGCGACCTGTTCTAAGTCACACACCTGACTTCAACCTGTGAATGTGGGAGACCCGTGGGAAGGCTTTTGTTTGTTTTGTTTTATACCTGCCCGGGTTTTTTTAGGTGGAAGCCGCTCCTAAGAGGAGAACAGGATCAGGGAGGTGGGCCAGGGCAGGGGCCTCTGAGAGTATGGGCCGTCCTGGGTCTTGGGAGCTGAAGGCTGGAGCCAAGGCCTGCCCTGGGACCTCCCACGGGCAGAGGAGTTGGGCAGGGACTCCACTGCCTTGTCTATGCTTTGTTTATGACATTGCAGCAGTGGCAGGTGGGGGACAGAGCAGAAGGCCAGGTAGGCATTTCTACTGGATCCCCAGCCTACAGCTCTGCCAGAAGCCACGCCCCTCTGTGTTTGCACTCAGAGGGCCACACCCCTGCAGATGGCAGAGACTGACACCCCCTCCCCTTCCATCCCCTTGCTTCAGGCCAAAAGCTTTTTCCTTCACATGAAGGCACCTTTCAGCACCTGGGCCCTAAGCTGGGGTGCCGTGTCCAGGGAGGAAAGAATGGAGAGAGGGTGAGGAGGAGGCTGGGGGTGGTGTGAGGTTGGGTGGGCAGGTGGGGGTAGCTGAGGCTAGGACACAGTTATGTAGGTGATTGTCTTGCACCCATCACCTTTCTTTTTGTATGATTCTTTCTTTATATAGTGACTCCCAGTTTTCAAAAACCTTTCTTACCTCCTAGCAACTCTTGCTCCGAGATACGTCATTCACACCGAGGGAGACATGACTGATAACAGCTTCCAAAGTGACCCTTTCAAGGGAAAAGTGCATTTTGGCAGTGGCCTCTTTGTTTGTTCATCCATTCTTTGATTTACTCAACAACTTCCTTTGGCATTCCTGGAGACCCTCCATCTCATCTCGAAGCTTTTGTGGGGACATCTCGAAGCTGTTCGGTGGGCTGTTGTCCAAGCTTTGGGCTTTGTGGGTAATAACACCCCCACCCTCTGAGAGCATGTAGGTATGTTGGCAGCAACCCAAGCTCTCCGTTTTGCACCTTCGATGAAAGGAAAAGTAATTCATCCTTATGAAAGAACTTTGGGGGACTTTGCCTAAATGAAAAGGGAGGTGCTCTAATGATAGATTTTCGGGCATCAACCCATCAGCCTAGTTGGGTCATGGGGCTGAGCTCCCCAGGACAGTTGGGCAGGAGCCCACCCGGGACATGGGAACTTGGGCAGGACATGGGAACAAAGGGGGCTGCTGGCAGTCAGGGCTCTGGCTATGTCTCTCTCTGTCCTCCTCGGTAGGGAAGGGGGTGATTGTGAGCTCTTAGGGGAAGACTCTGAGCTCAGAGCTGGAAGGGATCCAGGGAATCTTCTACCCAGCAGTTTACAGAGGGTAGAATGGCTTAAAAGTAGCACAGCCTTTTAATAAATTTAATTTATGCTGAAATCCAAAATATAAAACAGCTAAGAGTTGTAGCTCCAGTTGACGGGGTCGGGGCACTGACTCTGCCTACTCTGCTTTGCACTTTCATCCTGAACTGGTCCAAAGCATCCCAGGGGCCTCCACAGCTCCAAAGAACACAGATATTAACAGAACCCATTGCACCAGTCCAGCCATCCATTTCACAGACAATGACCCTGAATGGTGGACCATGGTCTGTAGGGTCCTCTACCTCCTACAGTCTGCTTTTGGTTCATGTTCATTCCCTAGACTCGGAATGTGTCCTCCTTTCTATCCTGACCTGCAAAATTCCACCCAACCTTCAGGCTCAGCTCAAATGCCACCTCCAGCATGGAGTGCTCCTAGCTCTCCGGCCCAGTTCTGGCCCTACTCTCACCCACTGGGGTGTTCCCAGAGCTCGCTGCATTTGCACCTCGCTTAGGCTCAACTTCGCTTGCATTTCTGCTTACCTGAAGAGCCCTTTTCTCCCTCACCAGACAGTTGGTCTCCCAGAGCTCAGGGGCTTTTTACACATCTCCAGCAGCACCCCTCACCCCCTGGGTAGCTATGCAGTCCCGGTGAGGCTACTGACGGGTTTTCTTGAGACGGTGGCATGCTTTGCCTACTGCAGTGGGGGTCTGCCTACTGAACCACCCTAGGTCACAGTAACTTGGCAAGGAAGGCATTGAGTTTGACTAGACAGCTACTTGGAGACCTAAAGTATGCTGGGGAGGGGACACAGAGCCTTCAGAGCCTGGGAGGGAGACCCTTCCTCTCCAAACTGGCCCCTCCCCAGCCCCAGGAAGATGGAGGGCAGAATGGGGGTGGGAAAAGGGCTGGGGCCTCTGCATTTCCTCCATCACTGATTTCCCTCTTCTCTGGCATCTTAAGAGCTCAGACTCAAGCCCTTAGAGGGCTTTTGAAACAATTAGATTTGCAAGTGCCCAGTGCTCAGTCTAATTGCTTAAAAGCCACTTCAGGCTCCAACTGACCCAGAGCAAAGCCTGGGGGGAGGCTGGGGGGAGGGGAGACCTGAGGCACTTTGTCGCTGGTTTCCCAGGACTTTCTTGGTGACCAAGGCTTGGGTAAGAAGTGATGCCAAAAGGGAGCCTTCAACTGTCCCCAGGAGTAAAGCCACCATAACTTTCCAGTCCTTTCCCCAGGGCCTTGCCCTGAGGGAACCCCTCCCAGAGAGCCCTTCTCTTGGACACCTCATGCCAATCCCAGCGTTCTCAGGGGTGATGGGAGCGGGTGTGTCCATGACCCATTTCTAGCATCTGAAAGTGGACTAAGCCAAAGTAGAGAAGCCCTGAAGCGTCGGGGCAAGCCTTGGGGTGTCCAACTCAAGGAAGATGCTTTGCTCTGGGCCATTCTGCGATTAGGACAAGAGGGGCTTTTGCAGTCTCTAAGTCAGTCCTACCTCTCCACGCCTTCCTGATCACTCTTCCCCCAAATTCTAGCTTCTGCATAAAATTCATCTCTCTGGCATAAGACAATGCGATGGCTCCATGTCAGATAGGGTCACACTGTGCCCCAGCCTCCAAGCCCCTCTGCAGTTTGGGCCCCCTACCTTTCCCACTCTATCTGCCCTGTGTCCCCTCACACCCCCCGCTCTTGCCCTCCGCCCCTTTGCCATCTGAACGAAGACATTCATGTATGCACCGGCTACATGCCAAGCAGAAGGGACGCTGGGATGAATGAGCCATGGGCCTTGCTGTTAGGGTGACACCTTCTAGTTGGGACATAGAAATGGACAGATTATTCCTTCGCAAAATACTTGTTGAGCACCTACTATATGCCAGATCCTGTTCTCGGCCCTAGAGACACTGAGGTGCACAAAACAGATAAAGTCTCAACTCTTCTGAGTTTATACAGTGGAAGGAGAGACAGGCAGAAACACATGAGCAAAGAGACATGTAATCTGCCAGGTAGGGATGAATGAATGAAGGACCACAATGCAGGGGGAAGAGAAGGTTCTTGGAGATAAGGACATTGGAGCAGAAACCCGAGTCAAGGGAGGGAGCCATCTGTGCAAAGGTCCTGAGGCAGGTGTGCCTGTGGGTTCAAGGAGGAGCAAGGGGGCCAGAGTGACTGGAGAAGAGCAAGTGAGCGGAGGAGAAACGGAAACGAATTCAGAGCACGTAGGGCCAGATCATGGACACTGCAGTCCTGGCAAGGTCTTTGGATCCTAGAGTGAGGTGGGAGCCATGGGGGATATTGAGCAGGGGGTGACATGAGCAAACATATGTTTTAAAAGACTCACTTTGGTGGCTGGTGGAGGACTGCCTGGAGGAGGGGGCAAGAGTGGAAGCAGGAGGACCAGTTAGGAAGCTACTGTGATAGTCCAGGTGAGGGATGGCGGTGGCTGGGGTATTGGGCAGTGCTCAGATCAGAGATGATCATGGTACAGTGTAGACACTCTGTTAGGACAGCACAAGTCAGGGACCCTCTGACGGACAGGGAGGTGGGGGCGGTGCTGCAGGTTTGATCATGAAGCCAAATCTTCCAGGAGGGGGAGCTGGCACAGGCAGGAGGGGAGAAAGTGGGGCAGAGGAGGCCGCAAACACCAGGCGGGTGCTCCAGGATGTTGCAGGGACTGGGAGCAGTGCAGACAGGCCAGGACAGCACTTGGTGGCAGGGAGTGGTGTGGGCAGACACCAAAGGTCAGTAGCTCAGTTGGATTTGGGCCTTATCTGGGGACAGCAGGGAGCCACTGAAGGGTGTTAAGCCTGGACTGTCACAGTCCAGTCTGTGCTCGAGAAAGACCACGCAGGCTGTGGACAAGGAAGGGGAGGCCAGCTAGGAAGCTGTCGTGGTGGTCTGTGACCGAGGAAGTGGCCTGGATGGGAGGAGCTGTGATGGGGCCTGGAGAACTGCTAACAGGAAAGTCACCAGGATGTTCAGATGTTGGCTGATCAGATACAGGGATTAGAAAGCAGAAGGAAAAAAGAGTGGCCCACGCTCAGCTCCAGTGCCCTCAGACAGGGGGTCCCACGCTTGCAGCCCTCCTCTGGCCCTCCCCACAGGGCGAGGTGTATGTCCAGAAGGAAGGAGTCACCCCCATCCTAGACCACACTCTGGATACCCAGAATCCCCTCCCCCACGGTACTGGCGCCTCCCCAGGTCCAACCCCCAGAGCAAGGCCTGTGTCTCGGCTGCAAGCTGCGTGCTGGGCGTGTGGACAGCTTGGGCGGTCAGACAGGACTGTCCACACTTGTGCTCTGAAGCCCTTCCCAGTTTACGCAGAGGCTAGGGTTGGGCAGGGCTGGGGGGACGCAGAGGCAGCGTCTCCCTGGTCTGCCTTGTACAGAACTCTACACCCGAGAACTCCAAATGCAAACACGGCCTTCCAGATCTTCCGAAGGTGTATGTGTCAGCCTAGGAGAATAGAACATATTTTATAAAACAGTTTGTTAACTTGATTTATAACTTTTAAATATTTAGACAGATGGAATGTGGGCCTCCATTCGTACTTTCTCCTGGGCCCGAGGGGTGAGTGGAAAACTCCCAAGGGCTGGGATTATGTCTTATTTGCCGTGTTCACCCTGCCATGCCCCCAGCCTCAGGCCCCGGACTTGGTAATTTCCATGGAAGTGGAAGAAGAATCACATCCCAGCCTAATAGTGAGGAACGTGGACTTGATGTGAACCCAGGGGAAAAGGCTGGTCAGGCCACTGAGTGCAGAGGCCTTTGGATGTTGTTGCCAGGGGCTGGGGAGGAGGCTGCCCTGCACAAGGGGTTAAGAGCAAGCAGATTGCCTGGGTTCAAAGCCCAGCTCTGCTCTTTAGGGTTGCTGGCAGATTGCTAGCCGCAACGAGTTGCTCAGCTCCTCAGTGCGCAGTTGCCAGCCTGTAAAATAGCCTCATGCTAATAATCCCTGATTACCACCCCCTCCCCAGTGTACTAGGGGAAGGTGCAGAGTTAGCATGTAGTAGTTCTATAAACGGTTGTCATTGCTATCATATGACATGGCCTTTTGGAAGGAATTTTTAACCCAAGCTAAGGGGCAGCTCCTGGCAAATTAGGGAAGGTGGAGAAGTTGATTTTGGTGGCAGACTTTTCTCCCACTTTCAGAGTTCCCCATGGAGGAGGGGACACTCAGTGACCAGGCTGCTCCCCGCTCCACTACCAGCCTTGGGTAATCCCCCAGTTCTCTGTCTCTGCAGGCTCAACCTCTCGCTCCCTGGGGGCTTTGCCAAACGACTCATTTGCCAATTCTTGAGAACCTCATTCACAGGAAGACGTCAAACGGTGAGAATGGACCCGCTCAGCACTGAGTGCCCTAGCACAGTATCTCACTCAGTCCTTTTAATAATCCTCTGGACACTACTCCAGACCTCTTATTCCTATTTCTCCCAGACCTGAGCAGAGAGAGGTTGAGTAACTTGCCCAGTATGTCTCAGCAGTGAGTTGCAGAGCTAGGACTAGAACCCAAGAACGCGTGGCTATGGAGTCCGCTCTCCTTTCTCTGATGGATCCTACCTTAGTCAGAGCTACCGTGACCCTCCGACCTAGGAAAGAGTTTGGGCATTCTGGAGACAAGGCCCTATCCCCAAGGGGCACTTTGATGGCGGAGTGGGATTGTAGGCACTGTGGCGGCTGGTGGTGTGTTGGTGTTCTGCTTCGTAGGGGAGAGGAAGTTCTTTTGGTTTCCCTTAGATTATAGCTGAGGGCCTTCCAGGCAACCAACCAACCATCCTGGCTTTTCAAGGGCCGAGAGTATGGCTGGGTCTGGAAAGGCAGGTACTTGGTGTGCCGGAAATTCTGAGGCAGAGAGCTCTGTTTGGCAATGAGGGTTCCAAATGGAGGGGATTCTAAAGGGACAAGGAGCTCCTCCTTCTCCACCCCAACCCTGTCTCAGTCCCACAGCCAGGCCCTACTGAGGGCCACAGAGGCAAGCTGGTGACATGGACTGCTCAGAAAGCTGCCTCCCATGGGGATCAAAAACCCATGAAATGGCACTGAGGCCTCACTTGCTCGATGATGCAGACAGAGATGTTTCATTCTGGCCCTTGCTCTCTGGGGCTTACCATCCCATAGGAAGATGGACACTGGGGAACATCACATGGCAAGAGAACCATGGAAGCCTGCCTTTTGGACCTGACAAGAACTCACTGTGTGACCTTGGGCAAGTTACTTATCCTCTCTGATCTTGGTTTCTCGTCCATAAAATGAGGATAAAAAAGTTAGGATAAAAAGTTAGGATTGATCACTGGGTTAAACTTTGTTTTTCCTCTTAACTTTAGATCGAATGAAATCCAACACAGAACTCTGCTACAAAAAGTAGAGCCCCCCTGCTCATGAGAGTTGGGAGCCAACCTTCTCTGGCTTCTTCTTCTTCTCAGGTGGTTTGCAAGGGCAGCTCTCAGTGCCTTTCCCCGTGAGGCCTGAACCCCGTTGAACAAGCTCAGGAATGACTCCCTGGGCGCAGTCAAGACAGACTTGAAGACTGGAAGGTTTTGCTGAGTGGAGGCGTGGGGAGGGCACACAGGGGCTGTGTAAGGACAGAGGCAGAGACAGGGAAGGGTGAGGTCCAGGCCGGCACAGAGCTAGCCTGGCTGGGATGGAGAAGTCCTGGAGGAGAGGAGGTAGAAAGAGCCTAAGAAAGGGGGGTCCCCAGTGGTGCCCATGGGGACTTCACAGGAGCATGAAGGCGGGGTGGTTTCTGCAACAACTGGGTGGGGTGCACCCTGCATCGAGGACATAATAATAGCCGTGTCCGCCTCAGGGGGTTGCTCTGAGGGCGAAGTCAGTGAATGTATCTAAAGCCGCAGGACAGTGGCTGGCACACAAGGGCTGCCCCATAAGCATTTGTTGAATACAGTCAGACCAGGGCGGACCCTGAGGTTGCCAAAGCTCTGCAGCCCTCCTGCCCTTTGGCCTAGTGGAGGTAGTGACAGCTTAGAATGTCACCAGCTTTGTGCTCAATGGTTACGGTGATGATGAGATGCATGGGGAGGGGTTGCTGCAGGTGTCGTGCAGCCAGCCCCCGACACACGCACGCTCGCCTTCGTACACACACACTCGTGCCTCCCTCAGTCCTTTTGCTCCTGGCTGTCCCCACCCTCCAGAGCCCCTGGATCCCCTCCCCACACCCCACTGCAAGTCCACACCTTGCTCTGCCTTCTCCCTCCCCTCTGCCTGAGTCCTCCCACCCACCATAAATCTGTGACTCTGGAGGGGGGGGGCGGAGGGGGGGAGGCTGGGAGTAGGGGGAGAGGGAAGCAGCAAACCAAACCAAGCCCAGCTAATGAAAACGGTGATAAATCTCTGTCTATCAGGTTTGTTGTGAGCACAAACATTGCCAAACAAGGGCCCAGATGGCCTGCAGGCCCTCCTCCCTATGGTCTGCAGAGCTTTAAATGGAAATGGTTACTTTAGACATCTATTTACTGCTTGGAAACAGGGGATGATTGAGACCAGGGGTACCTGGCCAGGAAATGGGGGCAGGGCAGGTGGGAACCCTGAGCAGGACTCTGCTGGCCAGCCCCCAGCCTTGGCCATCCCTGCTCTTGTGAGCCCTCTTTGACACAGGCTACTGGGTTGGGGGGCAGAGGTGGGCCCCCCCCAACCAGCTAATAGTCAGGCCTCCATGGTCTAGCCTCAACCTGCTCCAAGATGCACACTCCTGGCCAGACCCACCTCCTCACCATCGTTCTCAAAGTTCTTCACCCTCTGCCTAGAACTTTCCCTCTTTTCCATCTATCCAACTGAAGGAAGCCTGCCATACCCTTCAAGCCCATGCCAAACCCTCCCTCCTCCAGGAAGTCTCCCCACCCCTGGTCCTCATGAACCTCTCTGGGCTCCATTCCTGCAGCACCTGCCACCGAGAGCCCGGCGTGGTCATTGCGAGGCAACCGCGTGGGAGGCGGGCAGGCCTGGGTGCACCGCCAGGTGCCTTTAGCCAGGCACCTCAGCAGGTTAATCTCTCAGCTTCCGTTTCTTTCTCTATAAAACAGGTATAATTATGCGGCCTACCTCCCAGCATGGTTGTGAGGATTAAATGAAATGAGCTAGAAGGATGGTGCTGTGGAAGTCAGAATCTAAGGAGGGTGTAGCAAGTCACCTGCCGGCCATAAGCAAATAAATAAATAAATCAAGTGTGCAATGTGCTCAGGCAAAGTGAGCAGCATAATGTAAGAACTTCATGTGCGCCAGCATTTATTATCGGGGCCACCCAATCATGACCAGGCAGCATGCTTCTCTGTGCCTTGTCTTTTCACAGAAGGGTGTGTGTTTTTGTGTGCACACGTGTGCATCCTAATTTGAGTTTGCCTGAAAACAGACTCTGACACAAGAAGCCGGGTGCAGATAGTTTACCAGGGGGGTGAGCCCTGGGAGCTGGAGGGAGAGAATGGGGAGGTGAGATGGGGAAGGGAAGGGAGCAAAGCCAATGAGTAGTGGTTAATGAGCAGGTTACAGTGTGGGCAACAGGGCTCACTGAGGAATGGTGAAGATACGCCACAGAACTGCCCCACAGAGTCCTGAGGTGGCCAGGGTGTTTATGTACCCACTGTGTCCTTTACTAATAGGTTGGTGGTTGCCCCTGGGGCATTAAACCCCTGGTACTTCCCGGCCGCCCTGTGGGCTGAGCAAAGCCTCTGTGGACCCAGCGCTGGAGACGCCCTGCAGGTGCGAAGCAGGAAGGCTACTTGGGCTGGACAATTCTTGGCCTTGACGACACCTTCCCATCACTGCTGCAGATGGGCGGGGAAGTGGGCTAGGGGACACTAGGCGAGGTGTCAGCAGCGTCCGCTGCCAAATTCTCACCGTTCTACCTCCACAGCCTCCGGCACAGCACTGTGCACACAGTAGGCTCATCACGATTATTTGCGGACAGGAGGCTTGAGCCAAGAGCTGGGGAAAGCTGCACTCTCCCCACTGCTCAGTTTTGATTCCTGCTGGGGTGCTAAGGCATATGACCACTTCCAGCTTCATCTTATTCTGCAAGATCGGGATGTTTCTACCTTCTCTTTCTTATGCTGTAGCCTGCTGTTGCAACAGGGGGTGCTCGGGACAGGTCAGAGCTGGCTGTGACGGATGGGAGGGGCAGGCTGCCATATACAGGCATGATTCAAGCAAGAGGTGCCCAGTGCCATGTCATTCCCACACACACTCTGCAGTCAAAACACAGAGCTCGTCCCCCTGGCCCTACTGCGATTCCTCCTGCTTCTTTCTAGTCCATGACAACCCCAAAGGCAAAGGATCAAGAAAGAAAAGGTCAAGAGGCTAAGACTTGCTGACTCCTCAGCAAAAAGGATCCCAGATTTCCCTGCCTACCAGGGATGCTCTGTGGTTTCTTATTTCTAGGTCAGTCGTGGGTTTTGGCGATGGCTGGTGAGTGCAGAAACCACTTAGTACAGAAATTCTTAACTTGGAGGGTTTGGAATCCATAGGGGGCCAGTGCATAAGCTTTAGGTGTCCCTAAATCCCTTGAAAATATATGTCAAATTGAGTGCATACATGTGTGCACATTGACCATTCCAAGTTGGTGATCTAGAGTTTCTAGCAAATTCTCAAAGGAGTCTCTAACCCAAGGAAAGTAGACTTGCTCTAGCTCCAATCTCCCACCTCAAAGGGGAGGATTAGAGAGGGTAAATGACCGCTGAGTCACACATTCGGAGCCGACAGACCCCAAGATCCCCAACCTTGTATGGCTGTGTGGGTCAGCTAGGTCTGGCTGGTCACACAACCAGAAAAGCAGGCTGGCTCACCAGGAGGCTGAGACCAGCTGCACACCGCAGTGTCTCTCCTTGCTTCCCAGGAGACATCTCCAAGGCATGATGTGGTCACTAATCCCTGGAGATGAGGGTGGATGCTGAGGTCTACTTTCATGAAAAACAACATAAGAAAAAAACCAGACCAAACCTGGAAAGAAAAGTAACTCTCTGTTATTGAGACAAAGTGCTAGCACAGGAAGCTAAAACTAGAGTTTTAGCTTAAAACTAGAGTTAAGCGTGGGCACACTGGCGGGCCTCAGTTTCCAGATGTGGAAATGGAAGTGATGATCACGCTTACTATCTCTAAACTGTGGTGGAGATGAAAGAAGACGAAGCTAGCGAAAATGGCTTGTAGGAGGGAAAGCTGTACACAAATGCCAGTAATGATCGTTACAGCGGAGGCCTGGGGAATACTTGTTTTGCAGACAGGAAATTGTTTACCACCTGGATGCCAATTAACCGGTTTTGGACATCTATGACATTTTCCTTCAAGCTCTTGCAGCCTACTGTTGGAGCAAGAGCCCTGGTTTGGGAGTCAAACCCGAATCTGCACCGTAGCTCCACCACCTGTGCATGTGTGACCTTAGACAAATCATTCGACCTCTGGGGCTGGGATTGTCCATGTACAAAACGAAGACGCATGCCTACCTCATGGGGACATTATGAGGATTTGACAATGAAAATATATATAATGGTGACTGGCACATAATAATTGCTCAATAAACATTAACTATTTTGTTTCTGTTCCTCAACTGTACCTTTGGATGGTTTATTTGTTTACTATGCAGACTCTATCTCCCCCACATCTCTGTCTCATCCGCTGAAATACAAACGCTGTGACACAAGGATGTGGCTGTCTTGTTTACAGCTGTGTTGCCCAGGCCTGGCACACATTGTGCTACACAGACTTCTTAAATGAATGAGTGGAGTACAAAAGTACAAACGTTTTTTAAGGCTGAGCAGGAACTCATGTTCCTTCTCATGACAATGTGAGAAGGCTCATCAGCAGGGACCAGCCCCCAGGGGGACCTGGAGCTGTGCCCAAGCCCTAATAAGGGGTCAAGAGAGTAGGTCTCTGGTCCTGGCGCTTAACTGCTGAGCCACTTAGGGCAAGTCGCTGGCCCTCTCTGATCCTCTGTGTGCTTCCTCCAGAGCGTGGGAGCCCCGAGATTCCAGGGCTTCCCTCTTAGAGGCTGGCCTCCGAGGAGCTCCGGCCAGCTGGGGAGTGTGGGATTTCGGGATAATTCAGCCACTTAATTAACGAAGAGGAAGAAGAAGTGGGAGAGGATAAAGGCGGGGGAGGGGCGCAGTCCTGAAGGAAAAGTCAACAGGCAGTAGGGGTGGGGGTAGGCTGGGGAAAGCCGCGCTGGGCCCAAGCGCCGCCGAGCAGCTGTGCGCGCCCCCGCGCGTGTCTGCGCCGCGGCCGAGCGCCCGAGCCTCCGCCTGCCCCTCCCTTCCCTGTGCGCCTCGCCAGTTCCCGCCGCCACTGACTTTCTGACTTCTTAACTTGTCAGCAAATCCCAGAGTTAAAAATGCACACGCACCCCGGCCGGCCGCCAGCAGGGCCGTCTGGCCGCGGCTCCAGATGTGGGGCCACCGCGCGGGCCGCCTGCCCCGCCGCGCAGACTAAACAATCGGCCTTGGCCGTGAGCGCAGCGCAATTCCAGATGCCTGGTCCCTCGCGCCGCGCGCTAATTGGGCCGCGGGCGCGAGGCTCTGTCAGCGCCAGCACCGCCCTGCCCAGGGCGGCCTTGGCCCGGCGCCCGCCCGCTGCGCTACCTGGGGCGGGGGCGGGGTGGGGAGACTGGGGGGGAGGACGGAGGTGAGGGGAGAGAGAGAGGAAGACGAGGACGACAGAGATAGGCAGGGGCTCAGAGATCGGAGACGGGGAGACACACACGAAGAGAGGCAGACAGAAAGGGACAGACATTCTCAAAGAGAAAGCCAGGAACACTGAGCTGCACTCAGACTCAGGAGGAGACAGAGACAGAAGAGAGCGGGAGAGGCGCAGAGAGCTGGCGCGGTAGAGGAGCAGGGGCAGGCCGACCCACACAGGACCAATTGAAGACAAACCATGACGACGTGAAGGAAACGAACGTAGACGCAGCCAGGGAACCCCGGGTGGTGGAGCACATGAGACCCGCATGTCCCCCCAGCCCCCGGTGGCTGCTGCGTTACGGGTGTCCCCCTCTTGTTTTACAGCACCCACTCCCCACATTCTCACTTTGCAATTCGTCCCAGGCCCGGGGCGAAGCCGGGGACTGAGTCCGCCCGCACGGTGACCCACGCCTGGCCTGGCTGGGGGACTGCGCGGAGGAGGAGCCCTCACTCCCACAGGAGCCTGAGCCTTTGAGACTTCACCCCGAAACCGGGACTTGGAGACGGGGATTCGCCAGGAGGCACGGGGATGCCCAAACGATCCCTGCAGGCCCCCCTTCCCCCGGGGCCGCCCCCCCAGCGGCCTCCTCCTCTCCCGTGCGCCCCGGGGCCTCCTCGGCCCCAGGTCAGCCAAAGCCCGGGGCAGGGAAGCCCACCGAGGACCACCCGGGGGAGCTCCCCAGCCTGCCTTCCGCCCCGGGCGCCCCGGGGGTGAGCGCCGAGGGCCGTGTGGCGGCCCCGCGGCTCTTGGCGGCCCCTCTCTGACAATCTTTCCTTTGTTTGTTTTCTTAAATCTGGGAGGCCCGAATTCCTGCCGGATTCCGTAGGTTTCACTCAGGAAGGAGGCGCCCCCACCCCACCCCCTCTCCCGTCGGGCCGGGCAGCGGGGGAATGGCAGGTTCTTCCCGGAGGCCAGCGGCGCGCGGCCCCGCGGCCCGGGCGGGGAAGGCGGGCGCCGGGCGCGGCGGAGAGTCCCGGGCGTCCTGCCCGTGCGCCACCACCACGCAGCCCCGCCGGAGGGCCGCGGGCAGCCTCGGCAGAGAAAATTAAAAGAAAGAAAGAAAGAAAAAAAATCCAACCAGGAACGCTCTAAAAGACACAAAGAGCAGCCCTCCCCCGACCCCAGCTTCATTCCACAGCCCCCCACCTCTCACACTCCTCTCTCTCTCTCCCCTCTCTCATTTTGGTCTCCAAACTTGAGCCTCATTAATTTCCAAAAAAAATTTCCCCCAATAAAAGGCAAACATGGAAAGAAAAACAAACTATTAGAAAATAGAGGAGGGAGGAAATGTTATTTAAAAGGTTAGCAGACCGCATCATTTTCCAATGATATTATATACTCCCAGCAGTATCCAAAATATATATGGGCCCTGGGCCAAGAATGTAAAAAAACTTTTTTCGAAAAAAAACCCCTTACTTAGACACAACATCTGGACGCGAGAGCGAACAAACCCCCCATTTATCACACTTAATCCTCCAATGAAGCAATCGACAGTTGACTTCTGTTTTGCTAATTTAGCTGCTTTCAAGCGCCGGCCCAGTCCAGACCGGGAATTAAGTGTCACTGGTGGAGGGCTCGCCCTGCCCCCGCCCGTCTTCGCTCCCTCCCGCGCCCGAGCCTTTGGATTGGGAAAAAAGACTATTAGAGAAGAAAGAAACTTTTTACGAATTCCCTTCACCCCTGCCCACTCGGGTCGGCGAAGACCTCGACTCTGACCTCGCTCTGTCCCTGCCCAGCACCCGACACCCACCTCCTTGGCAGCCACGCCCCCGCCCGCCGGCAGCTCCAGGCAGTGGCCTCGCTCACCTCCTCCGATTGGCTGGGTGCTGCCGTCCTCGTACCTGGCACTGCCTGGTGGCCTGGCAGCTTGACCCTGGGGCCGGGAGAGGACAGGGGAGGGTCGCGGAGCTTGGCGGTAGAGAGCATCCATTCCTCCCACCCCCGGAAGTGGATGAGAGGCAGCAGGCCCCGAGGTGGAGGCCCTGGGCCAGCCGTGTCCGGAGACAATGGGATCTTGTGAGAACGCAAAGCCGGAGAGAGAATAAATCAGGGAGAGTGTATCATTTGAGGATTAGTCAATAAATGCCTGGGACCCTAGCCCAGTGGGGCTAGTGCCAGAGGCAGGGCTGGACCCAAGTGCAGACTTCCTTCCTCAGCAACCTTCCCTTCCCTCCCCAGAGGCCTCCTGGGTCTCTCCTCACCGCTGTCTGTCCATCTCTTAGTCTTCAGGGCTCCTCTCCTAAACTTGGGAGCCCAGGGCACAGCCTTTCGTCCTTCCCCTCCCTCCCTTGTTGCTGGAATGGAGCAGTGAAGGTTGCAGGCTTGGGTGCTGTTCTTAGACACCTGCAAACAGAAGAGGCTGGAGAATGTGCTCTACCTCCAGCCTGCCCACCCCTCTTCACTCTGATCCAGCTAGCCCCCAGCCCCCCGCTCTGTGCCCTGGCAGTGTCCTCAGGATCAGCCTGTACTCCTAAAAGAGGCCTGAGCACCCTGAACCCCAGTTCTCTGTAGGCTCTCATGGTGGCTTGGCTGGGCCTCAAACTTCTTGGGGAGGGGCCCTGAGTTCTGGCCCCAATCCAGATGCAGTCTCTAACCTCCTGAGCCCATTCCCCAGGGCTCATGCAAGCCTCCTATCTGGAGCACCCTCCATATAGCCCGCGCTTGCTCCAACAGGCATTTAGCAGCACCTATTTTAGGCTAGGCAGTGTGCTGGACTCATGGTATTTAGACATGGATGAGACTCTTTTCCTGCCCCTCCCTGAGGTCTAAGCCTCTGTTGGGTCATATTTTCTGGGTCCATATCACCTAGTGACACTCCTTCCATAAGCAGTCACTGGGTGCCTGCCATGTGCCAGATGCCGTGCTGGGCACTGGGCCTTCGGAAATGATGAAAGACCATTTCTGCCCTCAAACTTGGTAGGGAGACAGATATGCCAATAATGAATTCTAAGATAAGACAGACAGTAAGGGGCCAAAGGAGGCATTTATAAAAGCTTAGGGTGTGCCCAGAGGATGGACTGACTTACTCTGGCTGGGATGGAAGGAGGGTGTGATGGGCCTCAGGGCAGTGGTGGTGAAACTTCATCACCCTGGCTCTTAAGGCCCACTGGGCTGGGGCGGGGGGCGGGGGGGGGGGGGGTACAGTCTAATGGCAGAGAGCAGAGTCTCTGGAGCCAGATGGTCAAGCCAGATTTCCTGCTCTGCCACATCAGCTGTGGGTCTAGGGCCTCTTGGTCTCTCTGAGCCTCCGTTCATCATATGAAAAGTGGGGCTGAGAATAGTCACTGCCTAGAAACTATGGGGCGAGCAGCTGGCACGTGGCAATCTCTGAATGAACATCCGCTTTAATTATCTTTCTTCTCAAGTGTATGGACAGACCACCTTGTAGCTTCCGTGCCAGCCTCCCCTTGTCCCCCACGCTCAACCTGAGGGCCTAGCACAGTGTTGGGCGCACAGAGTAAGTGGCGGAATAAACCGATGGCTAAAATGCGGCTCGAGTGACACTAGGGAGACAGTGCTGTGGGTGGTGGGCCTGAACATGCCATCTCCTTGCTCCGATACCTGGCCATGGGCTGGGCGGGCCCCGATGGGGGTTCCTCCTGCTCCCACATCTCCAGAAGTCAAGCAGAGCAGGACCCTGTGAAGCCCCCTTTTCTCTGCTCAGCAGAAAGCCAAGAATGTCTTCTGGCCTGGAGCCACCATTCTGTGACTCTGGTTTGGGCCAAGTCTTGACTTGCTGTGTGTCCTTGGGCAAGACATATCCCCTCTCTGGGCCTTGGCCTCCTCATAGGTAAAATGAACAGGTTGGATTGGATGGCCTCCAGGCCCGCAGCAGCCTTTGTGGTTTATGTCTGCTTCTCCTTTCAGCTGGAGGGGCCTGCTCATCTGGAGGTGTGGTTTTCTGTTCTGCCACTTCTCATCTGCCTCTTGGCTTTTCACAGCAGTGCCCTCTCCTTTCTCCCTTCTTGCTCCCCTCAGCTATCTTCCTCCCTCCTCGTCTTCCTCTGCCATAGTCCGGGGCATGGAGAGCATGTGGATGAAGTGATGCTCAACTTTTCCCTGGGCGGCTGCCCCCCTCCCACCACTACCTAGCTCCTTGACCCCTAAACACAATCCGGGCTTGAGGAGCCAGGCCTCTCCATCTGTCCCCTTGGCTGGGAGTCTGTCCCTGAGGGCTTTGGTGGTGCCCTGACCCTTGACCTCTGACTTCTGGGAGAGTGGGAGAATGGCATCCCAGCTGTACCAAGAGAGCACCTAATATGGGTCTTCTGTCCCCAGAGACAGGCAGGCTCTGTATTCCCACACTGCCCTTCCCCCCAGATCCCTCTCCTCCAAATCCCAGGCTCAGGGAAGGGGACAGGAAAGGAAGACTTTCCTTTTCTTTTCTTTTTTAAGAGACAGGGTCTTGCTCTGCCATGCAGGCTGGAGTGCAGTGGCATGATCATAAATCACTGCAGCCTCCAACTCTTGGGCTCAAGCAGTCCTCCTGTCTCAGCCTCCCACGCAGTTGGAGCTACAGGAAGCCTTTTCTAAGTCTAGCTGGCACTCATCCCCCAAACCCAACTCCTGCACAATGCCATCTCCCACCTCTGAAGCTGGGAGAACCCCTTTACAGAGGCCCATGTGCCTGGAGGTTATTATTGTCACCAAGGAACCAGTTATTATTGTCACAAATCATTTCCGGAGACCCTACTGTGTGCCAGGTACTGTGGTATGAGCCCGGAGGAGGCGTCTGTGTTGGAGTAGAAGGAACTGGGGGGGTAGGACAAAGGCTGGGGGGAATCCCCAAGGAGGTGCAGCCCTGCCAAGCCAAGGGCTCGTGGGCAGAAGTTTGGCAATGGCTGTGCGTGGGCCCAGTTGGAGTGGCACCTGAGATGGAGCCAGGCCCTGGAGGCAGGTAAACAGGGCGCTGTGTGCTAGGTGTGGTGGAGAAGGGAGGGGGACACGGGGGCACAATGGCCATTGTGTGCTCCGGAGTCGCCTTCACTCCTGGACTCTGGGCTTCCCCTTCCTCTGTACAGCCCCCCACTGGGCCATACAAATATCAAGACCTATGGACGATGAAGTCAGACGTACCAAGATATGTCATCCAGTTGTTGGACTCTTCTGTTCTTGCCTAGACCATGATGGACCAGGGTGTTGCGCTGGGTGCTGCATGGCCCAGCCAGGAGGGCACAACGGGGAGCGTCTGGTTGCTGGAATGTGATTGACAGAGATCTAACCAAGGCTAGTGACCCAGCTCTGGCCTCAGCTGGGCTACTAGCCAGCTGTGCCTGTCCTTAGAAAAGTCACATAATTGCTCTAACCCTTAGTTTGCTCATCTGTAAAATGGGATAAGGGTGACCCTTGCCCTGTCTACCGCTCAGTGTATGTGGTGGTGAGCCTTGGACATTGTTGAGGGGTCTACACAGAGGTGGCTGGTTTTGCTTCAATTGTTACTCTGCTGCAAGATCCCCTTCTGTCTATGAATGTCTGCTCTGGGTTCAGGTGTAGGTGGAATTGAGACTACCCATGTGGGGCTATTAAGAGACCGAAGGACAGGAATCAGGATTTAAATTCTCCCAGTATTCAGGCAGCCCATCTTCATTCATTCACTATTCATTCGGTCAACACACATGTTTTTGAGCTTCCTCTCTTATGCCAAGTACTTCAAGGCCCTGGGCCTTCCAAAATGAGTAAGGTATGTCTCCTGTCCTCAGGGAACTCCTAGTCAAATGGGGTAGGGGCTGAACACACACACACATACACACACACAGAGCATTGACATATAATCATAACAGCTAATATTCATTCAGCACTTGCTATGTGCCAGGAATGGTTATAAGCACTTTATATGCCTTCATTCATATAATCATTCCCATTTTGAAGATGAGGAGAACGAAGCACAGAGAAGGTAAACATTTTGCCCAAAATCACGCAGCTAGTAAGTAACAGGGCCAGGATTGATTCCAGGCGGTCTGTCTAGAAACCGAGCTCTTAGCCAACACATAGTACACATGGCATGCATGACCCTATACTACCAAGGCAAAAGAATAGTAAAGAGAAATTTGGGTTGAGCCTCTGAAGGAATGGAAAAGGAGAGGAGGGACTGGCTATTGTCCAGCTTCCACTAGAACAGGACAAGGTAAAACAGGCTTGACTTGCAGCTGGAAAGATCTGTAATGTCTCAGAAAAGGGGGTCCTAGGATGCGTTTCCAAGGAAGGAGGCCGAGTCAGGCTTCCTTGAAGACAGCAGAGAGCTGGTTGGGGTAGATTCCCTGTCATCCCTCTGCTTGAAGTCCCTTCTAGCCCAATGCTCTGTGAGGGAGACCCTGAGAGGTTCCTGGTTGTAGGACGCGTGACACCTACCCCACATGTAACTTGAGCTTCCCCAGTTTGGAAGCCTGTGGGGTCCTTGTTGCTTCTCTTGGCTGTAGTGTGCTGGGAGCTGGGAGATATTAAGTAGGACTGAGTGTGTGAACAGGTATTGATCAGGAAGCAAGTGATGCAAATTCACCTCTAACTCATTTAAGCAAAAGGAAGGGCACTATTGGCTCAAACATCCAGGAAGGACAGGAGTGTATGTGTGTGTGTGTACATGCACACATGTGCATGGGGGTGAGGGGCAAAGTTTAGAGACTACTGAAAATACTTTCAGTTTCCTCTCTTGCATTCTTTCTTGATACCATCCATAACTTGGCTATGTTTTTTGGTGTATGGTAGCCTCATTTTTTTGTTTTTGTGTCCTGCAGCTGAGCTTCCTCTCAACTGCAATGGGGAAATGGGGAGGGGAAGGAAGGTCAGGGCTTCTTCTTTCACTCACTGGAGGGCAGGGAGAGGGGAGTAGAAGAGCATGGCACCAATTTCATGGTCACATCTCAGAGGAAAGAGAGCATTTGCCATCCCTAACACCCTCTGTCTATAAAATCCTAGGGGAAAATTCCCATTGGCCTAGCTTGGGTCATGTGCCCACCTCTTGGACAAATCAGGTGGCTAAGAAAATTCTATTTTAATGATTGGTTAGGCCTAGCTCATTGGCTCCCTCTGAGACCAGAAGCCAGGGAATAGTGATTGGCAGCCCAGGGTTATCATCACCAAAAGTAGACATGGCTGCCCACAAACAACGAACTCCCCTCACCCCCCACCCTTGGCAGAGGAAGCAATAGGATAAACTTAGCACACCTTCTTGGGGCTTCAATTTTAGTTCCAGATTTTGGGGGGAACACTTTTTAATGACATTTTAAAACATTATATATATGTATATATATATATATATATATATATTTTTTTTTTTTTTTTTCTTTTTTTTGAGACAGAGTCTCGCTTTGTTGCCCAGGCTAGAGTGCCGTGGCGTCAGCCTAGCTCACAGCAACCTCAATCTCCTGGGCTCAAGCAATCCTGCTGCCTCAGCCTCCCAAGTAGTTGGAACTACAGGCATGTGCCACCATGCCCGGCTAATTTTTTCTATATATATTAGTTGGCCAATTAATTTCTTTCTATTTTTATAGTAGAGACGGGTGTCACTCTTGCTCAGGCTGGTTTCGAACTCCGGTTTCGAACTCCTAACCTTGAGCAATCCACCCGCCTCAGCCTCCCAGAGTGCTAGGATTACAGGCGTGAGCCACCACGCCAGGCCGACATTTTAAAACATTATAACGCATGATATATTATGGAGTAAAATTCAAATTTTACTTCATAAAATTTATTCTAAATTTACTCCAAAGTAAAATTTATAGGTGTCTAAGATAAGATATAAAATGTCAAAAAATTTTGGACTTATAGCAGGCCGTCTTCCTTATGGAGTCTTCCCTCCTACTCTATGTATATTTGTTTAAGGTCCTCTGATGTTAAGGTTACTTGGGTGGGGAGGGAGCCAGAGTTGGAAAGTTTGAGACACACTAGAAATGGAAATAATGTGGATTTTGGAGCCAGAGAGATGCAGCTTAAAATCTTGCTCTGCCGTTTTCTAGTAGTGTGGTCTTAGAAAACTCGCATTCTCTCTGAGCCTATTTGCCCCCCTGTGAAGTGGGTGCAATGGTGGCTGCTTTGCAGAGAGGTGGTGACAAGGAGTAAGTGACCTAATGCTGACACACACAGCCCAGTGCCTGGCTCCAAGGAAGACACTTTGTAAATGTCAGCTCTCATCTCTCTCCTTCCTGTGTCTGCAGGTTCCTCAGGCCAGCCCTGCCGATCCAGGGCCCTGGGAGCCTGGGAAGGGGACCCCACACATGGTCCCCAGCTAAGCATCTACTGCTCTCAGTGGAAGCCTTATGCCTTGCTCCTCTTGGGAGCTATAACCACAGACATGGGCATGGTGCTAGCTGGCTTCACCACCTTGTAGATACTGCACAGGCAATTACTCCTTTGCTGGTGAAACATCGCCCACTGAGGGGACCTTCCCAAAGCCCTTTGTATTAACTTCTCTTGTGGTATATATGACCCAGCTCTGCAGTGATGCACTTACCTGTCTATATATCTCTTGATGCCACCAGTTTGTGAATTCTCAGAGGCAAGAATTGTTTTTTCCACCTCTGTCCCTCCAGTGCTCAACTCAGAAGTTGGCAGAGTGACCCAGTGATGGCCTAATGAAGGGACCAGTGTAGAGACCTGCTCCCCTGGCTGCTCTTTGTCTAGGTAACAACAGTTACCACCACTGTTTACCGAGTGGCATCTGGCATGTGCTAAGAGCTCTTTCATTCATTCTTTCATATAATCCTTAAAACAACCCTATGTCCTAGGGACTATAGTTTGCTCCCATTTTAGAGATGAGAAACTGAGGCTCAGAGGGTTAAGGAACTTGCACGTGGTTACCCAGCCTGTGAATGGAGCATCAGAATGCAAATCCAATTCTGTCAGATGTCAAAGTCAGGAATAAACCTCTCCATGCTTCTATCTCCCACCTCGGGTTATACTGAGCAGTGGAGAGAAGAAGGCTGGGGTACAGAGATCCCCAGAAATATGAAATAAGGGGTCCACTAAAGAGAGAAAGGGTTAGTGATCAGAGAGGGTGTGGGGTGAGGCTGGGGGAGGGGAAGGAGGGGGTTTGGGGGCTGGAGTTCACGGGGAAGTTCAGGGGGCTGGGGTGGGGGGGCTGGGAGACTGGGTTGGTGGCCAGACGCAGTGGGAGGAGGTATCTGGGAGGAGGTATTGGGCAGGGTCTTCCCCTTGGCACTGGCTGGGCTGGAGGCAGCCCGTTCAGGTTGTTTTCAGGCTGGATTGGGGGTGTTTAATATTAATAGTAATGACTGTGGCGGGAAGATAATAGGCCTCAGTCAGATGAGAAGGGAGTAAGCGCTTATCTATGGCTGCTGAAGACACATGTCTTTCACCTGCTCCTTTAATATCCCCCTTCTTTCATTCCACCGCCCACCCCCTCCCACCAGCCTAGAACAAAAGGGGTATTATGGGCCAGGGTGTTTTCAGGCTGCAGCCAAGGAGACCTCCCCTTCCCCCTCTGCCCCCCCACCCCAGTTTGAATGAGGCTTTTTCCTCCCGCAGGAGATTAGCTCCGTTTGACAAGGCAGTGAACTTTGGGAGGGGTGAGTGGGGGTCTCCTCCGGGAGCCTCCAGAGTGCAGCCCTGACGAACGAATGCTGCCTGAGCGAGACCCTGGGAGACAACCTCAAGACAGACACACGGAGTCAGTGGCAGACAGACAGACAGACACACACACACACACA